>AWOL01S0021415.1:68351-150308 GCA_000715115.1 Nicotiana otophora | reverse complement strand
TCAATGGAAGTTTATATTGATGACATGTTAGTTAAATCCCTGCGAGCAGAGGACCATTTAAAGTATTTGCAGGAAACTTTCGATATACTAAGAAAGTACAATATGAAGCTCAATCCCGAAAAATATGCTTTCGGGGTTGGTTCAGGCAAGTTTCTCAATTTCATGGTGTCCAATCGAGGAATCGAGATTAACCCCGATAAAATTAAAGCAATCGAGGACATCACAGTGGTAGATAATGTAAAGGTCATACAAAGGCTAACGGGACGGATAGCTGCCCTGGGACAATTCATTTCAAGATCCTCGGATAGGAGCCACCAATTTTTCTCTCTACTTAAAAAGAAAAGCAATTTTGCATGGACTCCGGAATGTCAGCATGCTTTGGAAGAGCTAAAACGGTATTTATCGAGCCCTCCGTTGTTTCATACCCTGAAGGCAGACGAACAACTTTATCTGTATCTAGCTATCTCGGAGATAGCGGTAAGTGGAGTCCTAATTCGAGAAGAACGAGGTACGTAATTCCCTATTTATTATGTAAGTCAAACTTTAGGTGAGGCCGAAACTAGATATCCACACTTAGAAAAATTAGCGCTTGCTTTAATAAGTACCTCTAGGAAACTAAAACCATATTTCCAGTGCCATCCGATACATGTTATAACAACTTATGCTCTATGAAATATTTTACACAAACCTGAGTGTTTAGGTCGGTTGGCCAAATAGGACATAGAGATCGGCGGGTACGACATCGAGTATCGATCTCGAACCGCTATCAAATCTCAAATCTTAGCGGACTCCGTGGCTGACTTTACGCCGGCCTTCGTACCCGAGATTGAAAAAGAATTACTAATAAAATCGGGTACCTCTTCGGGAGTCTGTACCTTCTTTACGGACGGTGCCTCGAACGCAAAGGGGTCCAAACTGGGCATCATACTAAAATCACCCACAGGTAATGTAGTTAGACAGTCTATTAAAACTACAAAATTGACTAACAATGAGGCTGAATATAAGGCCGTGATTGCAAGTCTCGAACTAACTAGAAGTTTGGGAGCTGAGGTCGTAGAGGCTAAATGTGATTCCCTCCTGGTGGTAAATCAAGTCAATGAGACTTTTGAAGTTTGAGAAGATTGAATACAGAGGTACTTGGATAAATTACAAGTGACTCTACATCGACTCAAAGAATGGACTTTGCAACATATACTTCGAGAGCAGAACAATGAGGCTGACGCTCTTGCGAACTTAGGTTCGTCGGTCGAGGATGACGAACTCAACTCGGGGACTGTCGTACAACTCATGAAATCGGTAATCGAAGAAGGTTATGCCGAGATAAACTCCACAAGTCTAACCTGGGATTGGAGAAAAAAATATATAGAGTACTTCAAGAACGGGAAACTTCTATAGGTCCAAAGGAATCGAGAGCTCGACGCACAAAAGCTGCACGGTTCACCTTATCCAATGATGGAACACTCTTTAGAAGGACCTTCGATGGTCCACTAGCAATATGTTTGGGATCGGGATACCGACTACAACCTACGTGAGATTCACGAGGGCACTTGTGGGAATCATTCTGGTACCGATTCATTAGTCCACAAAATAATCAGAGCAGGATATTATTGGATCGATATGGACGAAGATGCAAGAGAGTTCATTCTAAAATGCGCCAAATGCCAAAGATACGCGCCCATGATTCATCAACCCGGGGAACTCCTCTACTCGGTCCTGTCTCCATGGCCTTTCATGAAATGGGGAATGGACATCGTCGACCCCCTCCCCTCAGCCCCAGGTAAGGCTCAGTTTATTTTATCTATGACTGATTATTTCTCTAAATGTGTTGAAGCACAGGCTTTCGAGAAAGTGAGAGAAAAGGAAGTAATAAACTTTCTTTGGGACCACATCATATGTCGGTTCGGGATGCCATCCGAGATTGTATGTGACAATGGAAAGTAATTCATTGGTAGCAAAGTGACTAAATTTCTCGAAGACCACAAAATCAAAAGGATCCTATCAACACCTTATCATCCCAGCGGGAACGGACATACCAAATCGACCAACAAAACCATCATCCAAAATCTAAATAAAAGATTAACTAACGCTGAAGGAAAATGGAGAGAAATATTACCCGAAGTCCTATGGGCATACCGCACAACATCGAAATCCAGTACCGGAGCAACACCGTTCTCGTTGGTTTACGACACAGAAGCTCTTATCCCAGTAGAGGTCGGAGAACCTAGCATCAGGTTTCGATATGCAACTAATGAATCGAATAATGAGACAATAAACACGAGCCTAGAATTATTGGACAAAAAATGAGAAGCAACTCTCGTCTGATTAGCCGCCCAAAAACAGCGGATCGAAAGATATTATAATCGAATAACCAATCTTCGATATTTTAAAATCGGGGACTTAGTGCTAAGGAAATTCACCCTCAACACCCGCAATCCAAATGAAGGAAAACTGGGTCCAAACTGGGAAGGACCGTATCAGGTTCTCGAAATCGTCGGAAAAGGATCCTACAAGTTCGGTGTAATAAACGGCAAACAACTACCAAGCAATTGGAACGTGTCGCACCTAAAACGATACTATTGTTATGGTACGACCCTTCTATGTTCATTTATATTTCGAAATTAACCCTTGCAGGTGTTCGATCAGAAACAGGGATGGATTATCCAACTCGAAGCCTTTAGGCCTGAAAGCACGCATTGCACTCTTTTTCCCTTAGACCGGTTTTGTCCCAAATGGGTTTTTCGGCAAGGTTTTTAATGAGGCAACCATTGATCGTGCTAACTTAGAACAATTCAACAGTATCTGAGGCCACTTTACAATCAACCTCGAATATTGGGGGGCATTACCCTCGAATATATCGGGGTCGATTATCAAGTTTGATGCAAGGAAGTTACTTCATGACAACAAGGCTTCGATAGGAAAAATTATAAGAGCCAAATGGTCAAAACGAACCATGCTCGTGTAGTTTGCTCGATCCCAGATACAAAACATGAACACATGTATACTGACATAAAGAGAAATTTCTTCTTTACCGATATCTCATATCTCAGAATCAATCCTCTACTTCGTGATCTATTATGCAAACAGGCTTAAGGGCCGATCATTACCCCATAAATCGGGGACTCTCAACCGAAAAATCAACGAGATCAAGCCCCACATAAGCCTAAGGGCAACATCACTTCGAGTTCTAGAAAAACTCTCACTCGACCATAAAATCCTACGGGCTACCCTTACTTCGAGTTTGAGCAATGCCTCACTTGACTATTAAGCCTACGGGCTACATTACTTTGAGTTCGAGCAATCAGTCACTCGACTATTAAGCCTACGAGATACTCTTACTTCGAGTTCGAGAAATCACTCACTCGACTATTAAGCCTATGGGATACCATTACTTCGAGTTCAAGCAATCAGTCACTCGACTATTAAGCCTACGGGCTACTCTTACTTCAAGTTCGAGCAATCACTCACTCGACTATTAAGCCTATGGGATACCATTACTTCGAGTTCAAGCAATCAGTCACTCGACTATTAAGCCTACGGGCTACTCTTACTTCAAGTTCGAGCAATCACTCACTCGACTATTAAGCCTATGGGATACCATTACTTCGAGTTCAAGCAATCAGTCACTCGACTATTAAGCCTACGGGCTACTCTTACTTCAAGTTCGAGCAATCACTCACTCGACTATTAAGCCTATGGGATACCATTACTTCGAGTTCAAGCAATCAGTCACTCGACTATTAAGCCTACGGGCTACTCTTACTTCAAGTTCGAGCAATCACTCACTCGACTATTAAGCCTATGGGATACCATTACTTCGAGTTCAAGCAATCAGTCACTCGACTATTAAGCCTACGGGCTACTCTTACTTCAAGTTCGAGCAATCACTCACTCGACTATTAAGCCTACGGTCTACTCTTACTTCGAGTTCGAGCAATCACTCATTCAACTATTAAGCCCACGGGCTACATTATTTCGAGTTCGAGCAATCACTCACTCGACTATTAAGCCTACGGGCTACTGTTACTTCGAGTTCGAGTAATCACTCACTCGACTATTAAGCCTAAGGGCTACTCTTACTTCGAGCTAGAGCAAGCACTCACTCGACTATTAAGCCTACGGGCTACTGTTACTTCGAGTTCGAGTAATCACTCACTCGACTATTAAGCCTAAGGGCTACTCTTACTTCGAGCTAGAGCAAGCACTCACTCGACTATTAAGCCTACGGGCTACTCTTACTTCGAGTTTGAGCAAACACTCACTCGACTAAGCCTACGGGCTACATTACTTCAAGTTCGAGCAAACACTCACTCGACTATTAAGCCTACGGGTTACTCTTACTTCGAGTTCGAGCAATCACTCACTCGATCATAAAATCCTACGGGGTACATTACTTCGAGTTCAAGCAAGTACTCACTTGACTATGAAGACTACGGGATACTCTTACTTCAAGTTCGAGCAAACACTCACTCGACTAAGCCTACGGGCTACATTACTTTGAGTTCGAGCTCGAGCAGACACTCACTCGACTATTAAGCCTAAGGGCTACATTACTTTGAGTTCGAGCAAACACTCACTTGACTATTAAGCCTAAGGGCTGCTCTCACTTTGAGTAAGAGCAATCACTCACTCGACCATAAAGCCTACGGGCTACATTACTTCGAGTTCGAGCAAACACTCACTCGACTATAAAGCCTACGGGCTACATTACTTCGAGTTCGAGCAAACACTCACTTGATTACTAAGCCTATGGGCTACATTACTTCTAGTTTGAGCAATCACTCACTCAACTATAAAGCCTACGGTCTACATTACTTCGAGTTTGAGCAAACACTCACTTGACTACTAAGCCTACAGGCTACATTTCTTTGAGTTCAAGCAAACACTCACTCGACTACTAAGCCTAAGGGCCACTCTTACCCCGAGTTTGATCTAACACTCACTCGGTTATAAAGACTAGAAGGTCCGACCTCGATCAAATTTCCTAAAGCCTCGAACTTATGAAAACTTTCATAAGGCATGAATGAAACAAAATCTTCACAAGGCAGAAAATTAAACAAAGACAAGTCGGGAAAGGAAATGATATTTATACATATATAAGGTATTTACAAGGTTCGATCAGGACCCTACACAGAAAGATCAAAATGGAAAAAACCCTAAGTTTTCTGATTATCTCCGGGGGAAGTCTTTTCTCCATCATCCCCCCTGACCCGCTCTCAGAACCACTCTCGCTATTGTCATCATCGTCATCGGAAGCCAAGGCTCCATCATCGGCTTCAAGTTCTTTAGCCTTTAGTATCTCTTCGGTAAGGTTAAAACCTCGAGCATGGATATCCTTGAGGGTTTCCCTCCGAGATTGGCATTTGGCGAGTTCAACAACCCAACGTGCTCATGTTTGAGCGGTCTCGGCTGCCTCTCTCGCTTGTACTTGAGCGGATTCAGCATCGGCCCGATAGACGGCCACGATATCACCCGCATCGGCCTTTTCTTTCTTGGCCTTGGCAAATTTGGAAGCCAACCGAGCTTCGAGATCCTCTATTTTTCTTGCTTGAGCCGAGCTCTTCTCCTTCATACCTTGAAGTTGACTTTCGGCCGATGATAATTGAGCTCGAGCAGTGGAGAGTTTAGGGGATTGTACCATTAACCAGGACAACTATGCAGCTAGTGGAGATAAAATTTAGTAGCAGTTTGGAGAGTTTAGGGGAAAATTTAAAGTATTTGAGTGTGCGATAGATGAATGACCATTCAAGGCGATCAAAAGCATTTTCAAGATCGATTTTTAATATAATTTCGCCATCTTTTCCTTTTAATTTCTTTAAATTTCAGACTAACTCCTGGATAATGATTGCATTATCGGAGGCTCTTCTATGTTTCATGAAGCTAGTTTGAAAAAGGACTAATAATTTGGTCTAGGAATGGCTTGAGACAATTTGCTAGGATTTTGATAATCGTCTTATAGATAGTATTGCAAAGGCTAATAGATCTAAAAAAAAATTAATATTATTACCATTTGGAATTTTTGGAATCAAGCAAAGGTAAGTTTTGATAATGTCATTAGGGATTTGTTGAGTGTTAAAAATTGTATGACAAAGGTTCTTGACTGATTGCCCAATAATATGCTAATACTTTTGGAAGAAAAAAGGGGTGAAGGATGTCCGGCCTAGGAACTTTAAATGGTTTAAAAGAGAAGATTGCCCTAGTAATTTCACTATCTAATAACAGTTTGTCTAAAGTTGTTAGATCATACTTATAGTGATTATAGAGGTTCATTTTTATGCTATTCCAGTCGGTTATCAAGTGAGAGGTAGTAAAAGTATCATTAAAGTAATTGCTACCATGTGACATGATCAGGTGCTGATCATTTAGCCACTTGCCAGCATCGTCCTTAGAATAGGTGATTTTATTTCTCCTTCTTCTATTTGATGCCGATTTATGAAAAAAGTCTTGTATTAGCATCTCCTTCATTGATCCACATTATCCCAGACCTTATCTTCTAGAAATCCTCCCCCATTCTTATAATTTCATTATATTCTTTTTTGAGACTATCATCTAGTGTATGTAGAAACCCACTGTTAGGGCAAATTATAGCGTTTTGGGTTCCTTGAAGTCTTGCTAGAATTTTCTTTTTCTTACCAAAAATATCTTCAAAGGTCTTGTCTTTCCACAATTTAATGATAGCTATGAAATTCTTACTAGCACTACAATAGTCAAGCTCATTCCAATTCTCACTAACTAAGTTTTGGAAATGGAGTATCTACACCAAAAGGTTTTTAATTGAAAAGGTTGTCTATAATCTCGTCTACCTCTAGGGATTAATTCTACTAAAAGAGGGTTATGGTCAGAGTGTGTTTTAGGTAGATGGATTACTAAACAATTTGGAAATAATTCAAGTCATTCTTCATTTCCTAAAATTTTGTCTAGTCGTTCCATGATGATCCCCTTTCTCCTCTTCCTATGATTTGACCACGTATATTTGCAACCCTTATAGTCAATGTCTATTTGATTTCAATTACTAATTTTAGACCAAAGAAAGTTAGTTCTATTGCTGTTTATAGATCTACCCCCAAATTTTTCATTCGATCCCATAATATCATTAAAATCACCTCCTACCATCCATGGGCCTTTATGGTTTTTATAGATATGTTTTAAGTTTTCCCACATAATATTCCTAGAAACTTTGTCAGTGCTAGCATATATAGATAAAAATAACCAATATTTACGAATAGGAAGTACCTTAATTGTTGCATGTATTTCCTGGTTCCTGTGGACAAAATTATGGACAGTGACCGCGTTATGATTCCACATTACCACCATACCACCTGCTTGACCTTCTGCAGGTACTTCGATCATTTCTGAGAAACTAAAATAATTAAGCATTTGAGCATGGTTTGACATCCTAGTTTCCAGTAGTGTAACCATGCATGGCCTATGGGTGTCACCAGCTCTCTAAAATTTATCCTTAAATCATCATTTTTTTCCTCCCCTAATGTTCCAAATAATGAAGTTACTTGGACGATTCATAGTTAAATTCAGGTTCATGTTTACTGGGTTCCCATTCTCCCTCACCCCCTCTAGAAAGACAGGGCTCCTCCTTAGCGAGGGAACTAGAATCATGGCTCGATTGCCCACCGTTGGGTATTGGGGTATCCTGATGTCTATTGAACACTTGTACAGTACCAGTGGGCAGTTGAGCACATGCCTCTTGTAATGACCCGGCCAGTCGTTTTGAATATTTAAGTCCCGTCCGGAAGCATAAGGCCCTGAACAGCTTCGTATTATGTGTATTGACTTGTATGCATGGTTGAATTTAATTACCGGGTGATTTAGAGTGATTTGGGACACTTAGTCCCTAAAACGGAAGCTTAAGTCTTAAGATTTTGACTGTAGTCGGAACTGTATGAAGACGACTCTGGAATGGATTTTCGTCAGTTTCATTAGCTCCGTTGGGTGATTTAGGATTTGGGAGCGTATCCGGACTGTGAATTTGAGGTCTGTAGCTGATTTGGGCGTGAAATGGCGAAAGTCAAATTTTTGGAGATTTTGACAGGAAGTGAACTTTATGATATTGGGGTCGGAATGCGATTCCGAGAGTTGGAACAACTACGTTATGTTATTTGGGACTTGCTTGCAAAATTTGACGTCATTCCGGGTGGGTTTGATAGGTTTCGGTACGAGTTTTAGAAGTTGAAAGTTTTGGAAGTTCATAAGTTTGATTCGTGGTGCGATTTGTATTTTCAGCATTGTTTGATGTGATTTGAGACCTCGAACAAGTCCGTGTTAGGTTATGGAATTTTTTGGTATGTTTAGACGGGGTCCTGGGGTCCTCGGATGAGTTTCGGATGGGCTACGGGTCATTTCCTCCTATTTTGAACTATTGTTATCTCTCATCTGGTTTCCTTCAACGCGTTCACATCCTTGCCTTCGCGTTCGCGTAGTGTTATTTTGGAGGGTGATATATTTCCTCTTCGCGTTCGCAGTCACCCTCTCGCGTTCGCGAAGTTCTGCCACCCCCTTCTTCGCGTTCGCAAAGTTCTGCCACCCCCTTCTTCGCGTTCGCATTCCCTATCTCGCGTTCCCGAAGTGCAAACCAGGCCCTGGGCACTGGTGATCATTTTCCTCTTCGCGTTCGTGTGTCGCTTAAGCGTTCGCGTAGCTATGCCATTCCACTCTTCGCATTCGCATAGCTATGCCATTCCAATCTTCGTGTTCGCGTACTACTTCACGCGTTCGCGAAGAGCAATCGTTGGGCCATCAGATTTTTCCTCTTTGCGTTCGCGAATGTCTTGTCGCGTTCGTGAAGAACAACCGGGCAGCTTTTGTTTTTCTTCTTCGCGAACGCGTCCCTTTATCCGCGTTCGCGATGCTTTCAGACCTAGGCAGAGTATAAGATTTCCAAATCGAGGGTTAGGCCATTTTTATGACATTTGGACTTGTAGAGCTCGGTTTTGAGCAATATTTATGGGTTTTTCAGGAAAATCGATTGGTTAAGTGTTCTTCACCTAGAATTTATTATATTCCATGATTTTATCTTTATTGTTATCATTTAATTTGTGTTTTGAGTTGGGGAAAATGGTGATTTTTGAAAAAAAATTTCAAAATAAAAAATTATGATTTGAGGGATGAATTGGCATCGAAAATTGATAATTTTAGTATGGTTGAACTCGTATCGGAATGTGTGTTCGGGTTTTATAAAATTTATCGGGTTTCGAGGTGCGGTCCCGGGGGTCGACTTTTGAACCGATTTTTAGATTTTGATAAAGATTGAAGCTTTATGATCCGGAATAGTTTCTTATGAGTTTCATTTGTGATTTGAAGTTATTTTTAATTAGATTTGAGTCGTCCGGAGGTCATTTCACTCGAGAAGTTCATTTTTGAGTATCGATTTGTCTTCTTTGAGGTAAGTATCTTGCCTAACCTTGTGTGGAGGAGTTTTTCTTAGGATTTGAGTCTTCTATGTTAATTGTAGTCCATGTACGCGAGGTGACGAGTGCGTACTCGGACTTATTTGTGGGAAAGTTGACCCTTTAGGGTTCTTAGGTCCTTATATTCACGGAGTATGAAGTTGTTCTTGATATGATTAAGTTCCTATTTACTAGTTTGACCTCTACATGCTTTAATTTGAATTAATTGCTTCAGGATTCACTCTTATTGCCTATTTGACTCTTATTTGACTTAACTGAAGATTTTACCTCTTCTATAGTCATGCTATCTTTTCATAACTGCTTATCTTTATTTGAAATTATTATTATCTCATCCTATAATTGTTCAGTCTTAATTGAGGTTATGATTATCTTTCTGTTGCTTATCCTTAATTGAATTGTTGAATATCTTTCATAATTTCTCAACCTTAAAAGATGTTAGATATCCTACATCTTAGTCAACTTATTTTATTTGGAATTATTTGACTCGTGTTAGCTTCCATGTTGTTGAAATATATATTGTGGGATCATTACTATATATTAGTTTTCCCTTGTTGACCTGTTCTTTTTACACCTAACATCCTTTACTGTGGTTATTCCTTGTGAATTGGTTCTACCGTTTCTTTGTGATTTAAAGTTCTTGAATCGATTTACTTATTGTACTTTGTATTATTGTCATTGTTGTTATTGTAATTGTTGTGGTGATGCACGAGGTTTCTGTCGTACGGTTGTTGTTATTGTGATGCACGAGGTTTCTGCCGTGCGGTTGTGGTTATTTTGATGCATGAGGTTTCTGTCGTGCGGTTGTTATTATTATGATACACGAGGTTTATGCCGTGCGGTTGTTACTATTGATATTTGCACATGTGGCGTGACAAGGTGGGATATATATATAGATATGTGGGGGGATGGGTTGCGCATGTGGCGAGACAAGATGGGCTGTGTCAGGGATTGATTTGTGATGGCCTGGGGGCATTTTGTTGTTGATATTTGTGTAGTGGCACACTTACCTGTGTGAGCTTTATCTTGTGAAAGTTGTGAGGAAATATTCTACATGCTGTCCTTTTTTTTTTCCTTATGCTTATTTGCTGTATGGACTATGTTAGGACACTTGCACAAGCATACACGTAGTTAAGCACTCTTATCGGATAAGATGTTTTCTTGATATTGTTGAGCATAGATGCTCACCCTTATTTACTTGCCTTCTATATGAGAATAGCTCTATTGGCACGTGAGTCGCCAGTGCGGTTATGAAGTGTAATGAGGGCACATAATGCTAAGTGTTAGGGTTCAGGTATTGAGACCCGTGAGTTGTGATTTTTCCGAGGTTTGGTACCTCGTTGAGTTTGATGACTAAAACCTGATGTAAAAGCGGTTGTAGTTGTTGAGTAATTACTTGTCCTTGCTGTATTTGTGACGCCGGATTTAGGTTCCATTCACTTTTCTGTGTCATTTTTTTTATGGTATTCCGCTGATACCTGATGTTTCCTTTCTTATTGCCATTACTGTATTGTGAGCTATATTGCACAGTCTCTATGTAGATGTCATATTTTTGTTGTTCATATACTATACTTGTTTAGTTTATTAGACCAGTGGGTGTCTTGACTGTTCCTCGCTACTACTCCACCGAGGTTAGTCTTGATACTTACTAGGCACCGCTATGGTGTGCTCATTCTACACTTTTGTACATTTTTGTGCAGATCCAGATATTTGTTCGTTAGCAGTTGTGCGGGTCGTTGCTTTGGAGACTCAAGGTAAACCTGTTGCTGAGTTCGCAGGCTTTGGAGTCACCTTCAAGTTTTCGTTTTGCACTGTTTATTATTATTCCTAGACAGTTATATTTAAAAGTTTTCTAGTAAATACTCTATAGAGCTTATGACTTGTACTACCGATTTGGGGAATTGTAAATTTAAGAGATTTCTGTTTCAAATTGTTAGATGTTATTTAAATAATATTGTTGTTTCAATTAATATTAGGCTTACCTAGTCCCTAAGATTAGGTGCCATCACGATACCCAAACGGAGGGAAAATTGGACCGTGACACTTCTTCTCTTGCATCTCCGTGAAGAGATAAACTTTTACTTCGTCTATGTTTGAGAATTGTCATGACCCAAAATTTCACCATAGGCGTCGTGATGGCACTTAGTCTCTAAGACTAGGTAAGCCGATTACAATTTCATTTCGAGCGATTTTGTTTTGAAACATATAATTTTATACAAGTGTCGAAACCAAAAAGGGAAACAAATATAACAACCTCCCAAGACTGGTAATACTAAGTCACGAACTCTAACTGAATACATGCAATGAGCCCAAGGATCGAATATATAATACTGTTCGAATAAGAGTTGACAGTACAATAAAATGAAAAAACTCCAAGGGACTACGATGACCCATCAACTCTACCTTGAATAAAATATGCAGAAGTGTAGCATGAGTATACCACAGTCGATACCTAATAAGTATCAAGACTAACCTCGGTGGAGTAGTGACGAGGTACAACCAAGACATTCACTAGTCAAATAACTTATGCAATATAGCAGTATACAATAGTACTAAAAACAACCAGCAGTGATAGCAACAAAAATCAACCAGTGATATAAACAACAAGGCTACAAGAACACCAGAATTATTATTCAAACGAATAAGGAACACAAGTACAACCAATTAAACAAGTCCTTCAAATATAAATCTTTCACATATAATCCTTTCGAATAAATACCTTCCGAATATATTTCTTTCAAATAAATATCTTTCGAATACAAAAATTTTTCAAATAAATATCTTTCGAATATAATTCTTTCAAATAAATGTCTTTTGAATTAATTCTTTCAAATAAATATCTTTCGAATATACTTCTTTCAAATAAATGTGTTTCGAATATAAATTCTTTCAAATAAATGTCACTCTATGACACCTCATTTTATAATCATAAAATACGGGTCTCAGCCCACTTTCATATTTTCGTAACACGGGTCCTAGCCTACTTCATGTTTCCACGGCACCTCGTACCCATGTTTCTATCAAAACCGCACGGACAACTCACATGCCAATAATAAAAATCATCATATTTCTCCCGGCACCTCGTGCGCACATTTTATATATGTTACGGCGTGCAACCCGATCTCATATAACATTAATCATACTTGTTGCGGCGTGTAACCCGATCCCATGTAACATTAATCATACCTGTTGCGGTGTGCAGCCCGATCCCATATAACATAATATGCCCAGCAATAGCCACATGCTCACGATTTCAACATAGATTAGACTATTATCAAGTTTACCGAAACAGCAAGACAAGTTGCACAAGATATAAGAATAAACACAAGGAAAATCACAACAATCACATGAAAATTGCCAACGCAATAACCCCACATCATCACATAAACATTACCAACACAATAACCCCACATCATCACATATCATCCCTGACAATAGCCACCCTTATCTCTCATATAGCCAGCCTTATCACTCCTATAATAGCCTCCCTTATCCCTCCGCCCAGACAATATCAGTAGTCGCCCTTATCGCTCATATAGCCACCCTTATCGCTCCTATAGCCACCCTTATCGCTCTGTTTAATAGCTACCCTTATCACTCCGCTCAAATAATATCCCAACACATATAACCACAGTGAAATGCCATCCTTATACCCACAGAGTATTAATGGTGGAATGCCACCCTTATGCCCTCATAATAATAACTCAAATCACACAACAATTCACACGGAACATTATAACGACAACACAACACAATAAATTCATATCACAAATTGCCCAATGGTCACAACAAATTTTAAAGATATAACAAAATCAATAAATTTCACAACAAATAGCCCAAGGCTCCACACAAAAAAAACAACAACAATAACAACAACAACAACAAAGATGGAAAAGTAACTCAACATAGGACAACGCCTTCTTAAATCCAAATTTTGATAAATATATTAACGTCTCAATTTAAACTTATTTAATAATTATTTACATATGAAAAACCCATAATGAAATTAATTCCAAGAAATATCAAATCAACAAACACACGAAATTCACATAAAAATCCAACTGGTGATCACCCTAAATTATCATATAAAATACAAACTCGACAAACAAGGAATGAGGCATGGCAAATCAAGGATTTACTAAGTTTCAACAATTTTTCAATTTAATGCATAAGGGTGTCTACAAATTTTACCCGATATAATTTGCACATATAAATCAAGTACGTACTCGTCACCTTACGTACACGGCTTTCAATCACACAGTTTTCACATAAGATTCAATGCCTAAGGGGTAATTCCCTCACTCAAGGTTGGGCAAGATACTTACCTTTTGAAGTTATGCCGATATTTCAAAATAGTCTTCTTGCTTGAATTGACCCCCGAATGGCTCAAATCTTCCAAATTGATTGTATAACTTCATAAAAATTCATCGAAAATATTTTCGGATAATAAAACGTCAACTTAAAATTTTGCATTAAAAAGTCAATCCAAAAGTCAACACAGGGTCCAGCACTCACCGACAAAACTTTTACGAAATCTGAACACCCATTCCGATACGAGTTCAACCATACCAAATTTACCAAATTTCGATAACGAATCGACCTCCAAATCTTAAATTTTTATTTTTGAAAGATTTTGCAAAACTCCCATTTTCTTCCAATTGATTCACTAATAAAAGGTGAAAATAATCACAGAATCATGAAATATAATGAAAACCGTGTAGGAAACACTTACCCCAATCCATTTGGTGAAAATTCTCTAAACAATCGCCCAAATTCGAGTTCCCTAGCTCCAAAAATTTTGAAATGAGCTAAAAGACGAAATTGCTAAATAAAAACCATTTCTTGTCACTAAAAGTCCATTTTTTATCACTAAAAATTTATTTCCTGTCACTAAAGGTCCGCACCAGAACCTGCTTGCACCAACAATTTAATATTTCACTAAAAAGGCTCTAACCCCATCATACGAACTCAGAATTCAACAATTCTTATTCCTATGAGTCATAAATAATAATATGAACCTAGTCATGCAAATAAAATTCAACTTGGAGCTCATTTGCTTGATATGATACCAATTTCACTCGTTAAACAATTAACTCATGTTTCGCGCTAAAAACTCAACCGTGACTTGATGAAATTAGACAAAACATTCCATATCATTTCTATAATTCATTATCAAACTCTTGACAAGTATCAAAAACGAATTTTGATCTCTAGAATTAACAATGGACCTTTGTATCATTACATACTTATGCTCAAAACACCAAACTCTTCCAAAAATGCTTCCCAGACAGCATATAGTGTATCCACCATAACCTTTTCTACCCAACTCCAACTGCCAAACTGTTTAAATTTATAAAAACTTGATACAAAGCGCTACAACTTTTATTTTTGGATCATCGCTAAATTCTTTATAGATTGCGAGATATAAGCTTCCAAAGTCAGTCCTGTGCAACAGAAATTTCTGTGATGCACACTGCCATGCAAAATAATTGCAGTACCAAGCTTCAGTTAATCGATCATAACTTTCTGTAAAAATGTCCAAATGATTAATAATTTACATTTCTTGAAACTAAACTTAATGGACTACAACTTTGACTTTTAGATCATCTCCAAATTCCTTACAGATTATGAGATATAAGCTTCAAAAGTTAGCTCTGTGCAGCAAAGAATTCTGCGATGCACACTGTTGTAGCCAAAAAAAACAGCAGTTAAAAATGGTATAGAAATGGTCCGAAACTCACCCCGAGCCCCTCGTGATCCGTCCGAACATACAAACAAGTCCCAAAACATATTACGGACTTAGTCAAGACCTCAAATCACATCAAACAATGTTAAAAATACGAATCATATCCTAATTTAAGTCTAATGAAACTAACAAATTCTAACTTATACATTAGATGCTGAAACCTATCAAATCGAGTCCGATTGACCTCACATTTTGTACACAAGTCATAAATAATATAACAGACCTATAAAAATTTTCAAAACTGGATTCCGACCCCGATATCAAAAAGTCAACTCCTCGGTCAAACTTTCTAAAAATCTTCCATTTTCCAACCTTCGCCAAAATGCGTCGAATTGTCCTACGGACTTTCAAATCCAAATCCGGACATACGCCTAAGTTCGAAATCACCATACAAAACTATTGACATCATCAAATTTCTATTCCGGAGTCGTTTTCTCAAATGTCAAACTCCGGTCAACGCTTTTAATTTTAGCTTCTAAAATAAGAATTGTTCTTTCAATTTGATCCCGAATCGCCCAAAAACCAAAGTCGACCACACACAAAAGTCATAATACGCATTACGAAGCTGGTCGAGATTTTAAGTCACCAAACGGGACATAAATTCTCAAAACGCAAGTCGGGTCTTCACAAGAACTCCAGAATCTGTTCCAAGCCTAGGTCTGGGTTCTCCTATTTCCTCCATGGCTGGATCTTCTTGTTCTGGTTCCTATACCATTTGTGGCTGAGGTGGTGGTGGTTGTTGCTCCTGGGCTTATTGTGGATTCACATATGAATTTCTCTTACATTCTACGTTCCCAAAATAGATCCTATCAAATATTGCACATTTTCTATGATTATCTCAATTTCAGGTATTGGGAGAATCCTCTTAATAGACAAAATATTCTTATTATGTCAATGCCAATTGTATCAATGTTATTAGCTGTGATTTGGATCAAGGAGGATCATATCCTAAGATTCTCCCATGGCATGAAGATGGGGTTTAGTTGTGAGAGAATTTTTGCTGGAAAGAATGGCATGTCTAGAAGTAGATTCTGGGGTTGTAGAGGATTGTAGTGAGGCGGCATGTTCCGTGGATTCTTCATTGCGTGCACCAAGTGAGGGTTTAAAGATGGGGCTAGTGGATGCAAATATTATTCAGCCATACTTGTTTTAAGTAGTTGTTCATTGCAAGACTCATCCCTTCAGTTGTCAATTGTGCTAGGTACTGGGTGTTTTGGAGAATAACTATCGTCTCTTGACCATTTATTTGGAGATTTAATGAGACCGCATATCCTAGTAGTTCCATCTCCATCCATGAAAGGGGATGGTAGTCTTGTGCAGTAGGTGGTTAGACATAGATGATTGGTGGATTTTCCATTTGTGGGGGGAATGGGGGTAGATTTTCCATGTTCTGAGCTCTTTTGTGTCTCAGAATCTGAATTAGTTTGTGTCTTCTCCTCAGTGTGGAAGGGATTCTTAGCATTTTATATTATTTGGTGGTTCTTAAAAGGGGTACTAGCAGGCATGGTATTGGATTCACCAGTGGTAGAAGGAGTATTAGTAGATAGGTAAATGATTGGGTTTTCAATTTGCATGTCATTTGAATGGGCAAGTGTATGCTTTATAACTTGATCTTATAAAGGTTTGGCTTCTATTTCGTGTTTAAGGGAGATGTCATTTGTTTGTCATTTAGGTTTTGGATGGATACTTGTAAAGCATGCTGGGGGGCCCCTCTTCTAGACCTAAGAAAGGTAAATTATCTTTGATGATTGTGTTTATATAATTATTAGTATCAGAAGAGTTTTCTAATTGGTTATTAGAAAGGGTGGAGTCATAATTATGGAGTGAGTTGATCCTATTATTAGGGATACTTTTATGTATGGCATTGTTAGTGGCAGTGTTAAACAGTGACACGTTTGTTTCCAACGTGTCCATATTATCCGAATGGTATCCATATGTTCATTAGTAGTAGAAAAAGTATTTTTATTTTGATTTTTAGTGGTTTCACACAAAACCATTTGCTCGTTTTCTAAGAGAGAGCGAGAGAGAGAAGTTGTTTTGAACTGGAATAGTGGTATTTCCTATGGGCAAATTAACTAGAGCTTTTTCAATGATATTCCCTTGTTTTCTAATAGGATCTTTAGACTTGTGTTGCAAGACTTGAGTATCCAGATACTTACCTGTATCGGCATTAAACAATTTTACAGTGATACCTGAGATGTTCTGTCTCTCCATTAATTTGTTAAAATTTAACGGATTGTCCTTTGAAAGTTGCTTCTTCCCTTAATTGATAATTGAAAGACACAGTTTTCCACCCCCATCAGCATCTTCTGTTGTTGAGGTTTACTGATCCTTGTTTGGAGATGCTTTGTGCCTATTTTCCTTTTGAACATAAGTGCACTAGGCTCATGTATGACCCAACCTTCCACAGTTTTTGCATAAGAAATTTTCAGCTTCGTAGTGAATGTATTGTTTATGGGAACCAATGTAAATAAACGGTTGGACTGGATATTCCAATGGTAATTCAACACAAAGCCTAGCATAATCACATTGTACTGTGGTTGATGTACATGCATCAATCTTTAATAGACGCCCTATGGCATTTCCGATTTTTTCTAGAATTTTTCCAATCATAGAATTCAGTCGACAATTGTGGTAATCTAATCCATACTGCTAAGACTGTTAATTTCTCCTTGGTGGCTACAAAGTTTGGCTTTTATTTTGTAATTGTTAGATAGTGGTCATTAATGAACCATGGCCCATGATAAAGGGCTTTTTTCATATTTTCTTTCTCACTAAATTTGATGATGTAGTAGTCTTCCCCTAGATCAATTAATGGGAATGCCTATGAGGGACGCCACAATTCTTGGATATTTGTTTTAGATACTGATGGAGTATACGTTTTCCAAATTCTCTGTATGTCTTCCTCGGTTAGGGATATTTTTTTAATTCCCTGTGCGATAGACTCCATTAAATGTTGAGGCGATCCATCTTCTGAGGAGTTTACTGCCAATATGAGTGTTCAAAAAAACCCAAAAAACCTATCCAAATCGACCAAAAAAATCGATACTTTTTATGTTTGGTTTGGTTTTGATTTTGAATTTTAAAACCCGATCAAATCTGGTTTGGTTTTAATCAAAAAATAACCGGAAAAAACCGAACCAAATCGAGTATAGAAGTAGCTATTTAAATTTATTATTATACCAATATATATGTATATTTTTATATAAAGTTTCTAAAATGTTAAGGTACATATTAGTCATTTATATTTTTAGTCTAGTTCTTTGCTATTATAATAATATAATTTTTTATTTTTATATTCTAGTTTGATTGGTAATGAAATTATTCTTCACTATTTGATTCAATTATCATCAATATATCTTGGTAAATAATAGATTTCTCAAAGAGCAATTGGTTTGATAGTGTTACGTTGAAAATGTACTCGCCGGAATATGTGTTTGGTAGTGCATGTCTCATAATTAAGAAAAAAACTGATAAATAACCAAAAAAGTGACAAAACCCGATAAAAACCGAATCGATAAAAAACAAACTTAATTGGTTTGGTTTGGTTCTGTCACGCCCTAAAACTACGTGACCGACATCCGGTACTCTACCAGACTCGAGCGAACCATCTCATAGATTAATACACATCTATATGCCTAATGGGAAGATGCGAAAGCCTCTTCAATTACGATCATTTTAAGATATACGGCAAAACATGAATTCTTTAAATAAATATTTTTCCTTTGAAGGCAAAGCTTCAAAAAGATAAAAGAGAGTTTCATTCATGCACGCCATGTAATTAACCATATGATTGCAACCCAAAATAAATACTACTATTGTCTATGTAATCTCTATGACACGGAATCAAATAGTCAACCAAGGCATAACCTGGTGTCTCAATATGATAGTAATATAATAAAGTCCTCCACGAATACTAGCGTGGAGTCTCACCAAATAACGTCAACGGGAAAATGTAAAGCTGCCTTATCCACGTGGCCCAAGCTTCTCAGGTCCAGTCCCTGAAAATAAAAATAAAAATGTGGCCGAAAGGCCTAAGCTCCACATGTCTAGTACGAATCATGAATTGTTCCCCAAAAGAAAATAGGACAAGATTTAAGAAGATACAAGATATGCAATAACAATTGATATCAAGAAAGAAGCCTTCATATCAATTAATAATTTTGAAAATAAAATAAAATAATATGATAAAACATATTTCAAAGTTTCCTTTAGCAATAATCTTTGCAAATCATGTTAGATTTTTCATTTACCGGGAGCACTATGACATGACCGATACAAAAGGAGGTCAACTAGGTTATGTACCTAGCGGCAAGTATCATATACCCTACTTGCTCAGGTCGTCTCATCGTTGTGTCGCACGAATCGACTCATCCGTGCTAATAAAGTAGCACAATAGTACCCCATAATGGGAAGTACTCTACCGTAGTTCCCAACTGTAAGGTGGGTTCTACGCCTACGCCGGCACGTGTAGTTTCATGACCTAATGAGGAAAAGTATCCAAGGTCAATCTCGGTGAACTTAAGTAACTCTCAAAACCTTTACATTTATCAATGATGATATTCATAGCCAAATCAACTATTTGAGAATAGTTAAATCCAAGATATTTCACAACTCATATATTTCCATTTCAAAATACTAAAAGTGCTATTCCTCATTTATTTATTTATTTATTTAAAATTTGAGTAATATTTCAAGAAAATAATATTCATAGCACTTAAATCTTTTATGATGCAAGAAATGGCATAATCCTGACTCGCCCCGACTCGCTCGTCCTCACAAGCTAGGACTTACATGTAGAAAATCAATTTAAGTGTGTTACGATATGAGTTTGGAGAAAAACTCCGAGGGTAATAAGTTTCAACGTACCTCAAATAGCTTCCAACCTTACCCCAAATGATCCAATAATGCCGACGAGTCGCAATCTATATATACGAACTCACATAATTTAATAACATGTCACAATACCAACTAAGCCAACTAAGTGTCTAACACTTAAGTCCAACTTAATAAGTTTATCAAAAATTTCCATTTCATCATTTGAAGGTCAATCTTTGAATTATAACTTCAACTCATTCATTAAACATGTTATTAGACCTAGTCGTTCCACTAGAAACTCAAATAACATCGTTCAAGCAAGACCCAACACTATTCATTATCCCTACCAACCAACTCTTATATGGTTTCATGAATAGATGTTTAAATACAAATCTATCTTCATAAGCATACTCTACTACGTCCATAAAGTATAATATATAAGTTTGGAGTAAAGATATTACCTCTTTGTCAAACCCTAAAAAATTCAAGATTTGAGTTCTTGAAGTGTTCTTTAGATTTTCTTCAAGAATCTATAATTTTCATGTAGTTGAAGAGTTAAGAGATATATTTAATGAACTAAATCTATCAAGAAAAGAATTAAATTCTTAACTTAAAGGTGTATTAATGGTAGAGAGTTCTCGTCTCTTTCTATGTCTTCAAAGATAAAGCCCAAAAATAAAGGACCAATCTCCTCCCGTAATTGCCTTTAAAAGGCTTCAGAACTCGGATGTCTCATGGGCCGCATCGCATGCTTATCGCGGGCGTCCAAGCTCTTTCAATTTGTGTGGACGCCAACTTTCGCGCTATGGGACAAGTTCACTGCCTCAAATTTTGGCAGCTTCAAAATGGAGATATATAAACTTCATTCTTTGTTCGGAAAAGGTCCAAATATGCCCTTATACTATACGAAATTGAGCACATTTGCCCTTCGTTAATACTTTAGCTCAAATATGCCCTTACCGTCACATAGTTGGTCCATATATACCCTTAGATTTACACAGTTGGCCCATATATGCCCTTTTCGAAACGGAATACACTCAAACTAATTAGCTCTTTCGTTAATTGTATTAAAGTGTATTACAAACACTATTTCCTTTTTATTAGTACTTTTTTTTCTTTACCTTTCTCTTTTCTTTCTTCTTTTCTTCTATTTTTTTTCCTTTTTCTTTCTCCCTTATTCGATTTCCTCCATTAATGATGCCTTCTTCATTTTCATCACCAATTTCACTTGACAAAACTCATAAATTCCAATTACTAAGAAAATTCTCCCATAAGAATATTTTTATAGATCATTTATTTTTTAATTTTTTAATTTTTACTCAACATATATTTAGTTCTAAAAAATTTAACAAAGTAAGATTGAAATAATATTTATGTAACAAAAAATCCGAAAATCCAACAAAACCGAACAATCCAAACCGATATAATTGGTTTGATTTAATTTTGATAAAAATTAAATCAACCCGTTCCATATACAAACCTAATTTACATAGTTAATAAAAAAAATAGAAAATGTCCAACTGAAAAAAGACTAACAACTCAAATTTATAACACTACAACTTGAACTCTAGGCTTTTCATCATTAAATAATCTTTCTAGAAACAATTTAAATATTTTGGAATTTTGAATATTGTTAAATGTTGAGATGTTTTTATTATTTTAAAGTTTAAATCATAATTTTTAGAATAATCTCATTTTATTTATTTAGAGAGCCAATGAAATTGGAACTTGATTACCTTATGGGAGAATTTTCTTAGTAATTGGAATTCATGAGTTTTGTCAAGTGAAATTAGTGACGAAAATGGATAAGACATGAGTAATGGAGGAAACGGATAAGGGAGAAAGAAAAACGAAAAAAAAGAGAATAAAAGAAAAAAGAAGAAAGAAAAGAGAAAGGTAAAGTAAAAAAAAGTACTAATAAAAATGAAATAATGTTTATAATACACTTTAATACAATAAAGAAATAACTAATTAGTTTGAGTGAATTCCGTTTCGAAAAGGGCATATACGGGTCAACCGTGTAGCTCTAAGATCATATATGGACCAATTATGTGACGGTAAAAGCATATTTTAGTTAAAGTATTAACGAATGACAAATCGCTCAATTTCATATATTACAAGGTCATATTTGGATCTTTGCCCTTCTTTGTTTGCCAATTTACCATTCTTGGACTTTATATTCCTTTGTCTCCTTGTCCCCTTACTTTATGACATCCCTTACTTTTTCAATTCATTTTTAGTTAGCCACCTTTGTTGTAAGCTTGATTTCTTTATTTTATCTTCACTTATTTCTATACCTATTATTCAATTCCATAGCATTTAATAATTAATTCCTTGGGTCCCATAATGTGTATCTATCCCCGCCACTTCAAAACTCAAACATTCGTCCGAACCTTCATCTTTGTCACATTAATATTTCTCTTTCAAGAGTTGTTAATAAGCTTTTTAATTACCATTAATTCAACACTCATTTTTCGATAAAATAATTATTTTCAAATATCTCAATAACTTCGTTCTACTCAAATAATTCATGTAGCTTGGGTTTGATCAAATTACATCCTTAGGCTCAAATTAAATCCAAATTATTCATAGAAGTTACGGGGCTTTACATGTTCCAATATTTGAAAAATCGATTTACTTGATTTGGTTTCTTTTTAGGAAAAACCCGATCCAAATCGAACTATCTCAATGTCATTTGAGATAGGTTCAGGGTACTGGTAAAATTCTTTGGGTATGAAGATACTAGCATGTCCCCGAAGGACGCTTTGTCTTCCAAGCAATGTGATGTGGGTTTTCCTACTCGAGATATGGTGGTTTTGGAGGAATTGTGTTTGTTAACGAAGATTCAAAGAACTGGATATTCATTTTAGAGAGAGAAGCTCTATCTCCTATTCTTTTCCGGCAAGAAACTCTTTTTTCCGTGGATAAGTTATACAACAAATGTATATATTATTCATACAAGATAAATGTGAAATAACTAATACATAGATTAAACAATTAAATAACCAAACAAACCCTCATATTTATTTCAAATTACATATTGTATAATTAAAACGAAGTGAACATTTAACAAAAAAATAATCTCTACATTATAATGCATAAATTATTAATCCATGTATTATTGATCCTTATATAACTAATTCCTTCATAATTAATATGCATAATTAATTTCTACATAACTAACTCATGTATTTTTAATATATGCATAACTCTAATCAGGAACCAAACAACTTATTAATAGTTAAGCACACGCATGCGAGCTGGCAAAAATAGTGTGTTAAATATATATGAAAAAAGTTTAATGTGTAAAAGATTGCTCTTAAAACTGTAATACAACAACAATAACAACAACCCAGTATAATCTCACTAGTGGGGTCTGAGGAGGGTAGTGTGTACGCAGACCTTACCTCTACCCTGGAGTAGAGAGGTTGTTTCCAATAGACTCTCGTCATCCTTCCCTCCAAGAACTCCCACCTTGCTCTTGGGGTGACTCGAACTCACAACCTCTTGGTTGGAAATGAAGGGTGCTTACCATCGTAACAACCCACCTTGAAAAACTGTAATGTGTCAAAGAAATTAAATTTGCGTACAAGAGAAAGTACTAAAGAGTCAAGGGTGAACCTAAGAGCTTTTCTTTTCTTTGTAAGATCGTTTTTGTTTTGGGGGCAAACATTAAAGGAAGCATAGGAGCAAACACTGACGAACGGTTAGGTGGACAGAGCTATAACATAGATAGCTGGAGTTGGACTGTTGGGGCTTTTTCTGAGACACTGAGCAGTGAAGTGAAAAGTCAATGGGTTACTTAAATACAGTAGTTATCAACTTTAATTTCCTTGGGCACTTAAATTTCAGCTTTTGTCATACTTTCCTTAATCACGGGTGTTCACTGTTCATTGACGCATGCCACCACTGGTGGCCAAAACCTAAATTTATTTATGTTTTGTGGACTCTGGAATCTGGAATTACCCCCCACTAGAATTAACTTGAACAGTCTTCACCCAATCACTAAAATTAAAATAGTGTAATATATATTTAATTTATTTATAATATGTGTGTAATAGTTTATAATCTATGTATAACGGCTAGAAAATATAAACAGTAAATCCAGCCGGCTATTTGTATAAATGGTGTGCGGCTATAATTCAATATTTTAGTACATTATTTACCTTATATTTTATGTGCTTTAATGTTAAACTATACTTTATTTGCGCGTAATTAAGTCTATTTTATGTGTAGGTACATTGGAGATAAAAGTAGAGCAAAAGGAATATTAAAAGTCTAAAGCGTGCTCGAAAACAGTTGAAAAGAAGAAAGAAAGAAGTGAGCAGCGAAAAAATGAGGAAGCTCGCGAAGCGAGCTATTGAGCTCGCGTTAGAGCTGGCGAGGCGAGCCTTTGAGCTCGCGTGGGAGCAGGCGACGCGAGGGATAAGGCGAGGTTGAGCTCGCGTGGCGGCAGGCGTCGCATGGTCTGGGGCGAGGTTTATCTCGCGTTTTACATCGCGAGGCACGGTCTGAGGCAAGCCTGATCCAGATTTTGAAGGCTTAGTTCGTCTCCATGTTTGACTAAGACTATGGCCATGTCGTTTAGATCTTTTCCTGCACGTATAAATAGACATTAAACANGTACATTGGAGATGAAAGTAGAGCAAAACAAATATTTAAAGTCTAAAGCGTGCTCGAAAATAGTTGAAAAGAAGAAAGAAAGAAGTGAGCAGCGGAAAAATGAGGAAGCTGACGAAGCGAGCTATTGAGCTCGCGTTAGAGCTGGCGAGGCGAGCCTTTGAGCTCGCGTGGGAGCAGGCGACGCGAGGGATAAGGCGAGGTTGAGCTCGCGTGGCGGCAGGCGTCGCATGGTCTGGGGCGAGGTTTATCTCGCGTTTTACATCGCGAGGCACGGTCTGAGGCAAGCCTGATCCAGATTTTGAAGGCTTAGTTCGTCTCCATGTTTGACTAAGACTATGGCCATGTCGTTTAGATCTTTTCCTGCACGTATAAATAGACATTAAACACCACTTTTGAAGGAGTTTTGCGACCAGAAGCAAGAATAACTCTTGGAACACCCGTTGGGGAAAAGAATCATCGATTTCTACATTCCTTCATCTTTACTTTATAATTTATTTATGCAAAATACTTAGAATACTGTTACTATGAGTATGAGTAGCTAAACTTCTAATCTAGAGTTTTGATAGAACCTATTGGAGGATGATTTTCCTGTTACGTTAATATAGATTTGTCGTAGTTTTTCTCTATTTGTTCAACTACGTTTATATTGTGGTTGGTTGAAGAGCTCTTAATCGAATGTGCCTATTTAATGTGTATTAATCAGAAGAGAGTGCATATTTAGGTAGTTGTTGAACAACATCACTCCTAACGTATATGAGGGATCAATACGGAGGGTTTAAAAGTGGGATTAGGAATAACGAAACCTTGGTGCGATCCGAGTGAGTCGTAACTTAGTGCCAGCTAGCGTAATTCGGAAGAATATGTCTAGTAAATTGTGGTAGTTACTCGGGAGAGAATTACGACACTCAGAGAGCTCATGATCAGTAGAGAAAACTTAGGCAAATTTATAAAAAACGTAGCGGAAAAGAGTCCGAAAATAGGGGAAATCAGAACCTTAGACCATTCCAATTCTTGTCTACAACCTATTCGTAGTTAGTTATTAATTACTGCATTTTTATTACATGATATTTAGTTATTAAACATCCAATTTGTTATTTAAATACTTCTGAATATTGATTGCGTGAATTTATGCGAGTCTAGTAGCTGTGCTTAATAGGTTAATTCCCTGTGGGATTCGACTCCGGACTTGTTAACCGAAATATATTTGCAACGATCGCTTAGTCCTTTTTATAAGACATAGTTGGGCGTGATCAAATTTTGGTGTCATTGCAGGGGAATTAACGGTGTTATTAATTTTAGTTAAAAGAAGTGCTAGACTTCTTAGTGTAGTCAATTTTCTTCATTTTAAACTAAATACATTGAAATTCTAATGTTTGTAGGCTTGGGTATTACAGGTGCATGCCTAGAAACTCCTCAAAAACTGGTGAATTATTTGAAGCATTATCAGATCCTGAAAAAGTTTTCAAGGCACTGAATCGTGCAAACAAGAAGGATAAACAACAACAGAACTCAACAGAATGAATCGAACCACACATGGATGACGTAATAGAAAATCCAAATAACAGAAATAATGCGAATGACACGAACAATCAGGGTGTGGTGCCTCTTGTTCCATAAGCAGCATTGTATGATTGGGCACAACCCACCGCCGAAAATTTGGCAACCGCAATTGCAGTCCCTCAGATACAAGCGAAATCATTTCAAATCACAAACAACATGCTACATTTGTTGCAGAACAAGGGACTGTTCTCAGGGTCTTACATTGAAGATCCTCAGCAGCATCTGAAAAATTTCCTGTCGATATGTGTCACACAAAGCAACCTAATGTGACACCGGAAGCAATAAAGCTGTTATTGTTTCCATTCTCGGTGACGGGAGAGGCTCAGACTTGGCTTAATTCACTCCCCATAAACTCCATCACTACTTGGGAGGAATTAAGTCAAGCAATTTTTTAACAAGTTCTACCCACCCAATAAGACTGCCAAACAAATTGATGAGCATTTGAGCTTCAGGCAGAGACCAATAGAAACACTACCAGAAACGTGAGAGAGGTTCAAGGGTATGCTGGTTAAGTGTCCACATCATGGCATTCCATATCAGATGTTGGGGCAGAGGTTCTACATGGGATTGGCGGACAGCTTAAAGGCCAATGTTGATGTTTCAGCAAGTGGAGCATTTTTAAGCAAATCATTTAGAGAATGCAAGATCATATTTGATAAAATAGCTCAAAACTCAGGATGGATGACAAGAGACTCTACGATCACTCATGTCGTTCACTTAGTGGCTTTGGACCCAAACAACTCCATAGCCGAAAATATGGCCACTCTGATGAAGCAAATGAGTATCCTCACCAAAAATATCGATGAATTAGGCAGAAGCAGCAGGTACACATAGTTGACGTGACTAATGGGGGATTATGTATACCATGCATTAATCAACCATATGTATGCTCTTGGAGTGCGGAAAGTGACAACCAGCACTATCAAGAAGATATGAACTATGTGGCCAACTATGGAGGACATAGGCAAGGTGGTCAAAATTGAGGGCAACAGAATCAGCAATATAGACCAGCACAACAACAGTACAATAATAGCAACAATCTTGGAGCTATGCGACCACAGGGTCAAGTTGTGCCGTAACAAAGGCAACATGGATACAACCAGCAAAATCAGCAACTAGCTTATCAACATCCTCAACAAAAGCAAATAGTGAGACAAGATGATGAGTTGTCTGAAATCAAATGAATACTGCAATAATTGATTGGGTCCAATGGAAAAATGAAAGAGAGAGTGGACGCACACGAATCAGCGATAAAAGGCATCGAGATTCAGAGGACAGATATCAATGGCTCTGAATAATCGCCCCCAAGAGACGTTACCTGCAGACACACAAGTCAATCCAAAAGAGCAGGGCCGAAACAACGTATGGCAGTGAGTCTAAGAAATGGTAGAGACCTAGATCTAGAGCAAGAAATTGTTGGCGAAAGCCGACCAACTGAAACACTTGAGCCAGTACCCATTGAGGTAAATGATTCAACAAGGTTAACTGAGGTGCCGATACAACATGCACAAGAGAGCACAAGCAAAGAAAAAGGGGTTGCGAAGGAGACTGAGGTAGCACAAGAAACGATAGTAGAAGTAGTGCTTGAGCAGGATAAAACTCAAATTACAGGAAGGAAGTGACTTCCAGCACCATTCCCACAGAGATTAGCCAAATATCAGAAGGATGAGCAGTATAAGAAATTCATGGAGATGTTGAAACAAATCTAGGTGAACATTCTATTGATTGGCGCCTTGAGGGAGATGCCTGGGTATGCCAAAATGATGAAGGATTTGATGTCTCGCAAGTTTGACTTTTAAGACTTGGCCACTGTTACACTAACCTAGACCTGTAGTGCTGTCGTGACGAGACCCATAGATGAGAAGTTGCCATACCCAGGGAGTTTCACAATCCCATGCACAATAGGCAGCTATACTTTTGCTAAAACATTGTGTGATTTGGGGGCAAGCATAAACTTGATTGCCTTGGCTATCTACAAAGGGTTAGGAATTGGAAGAGCAAGACCCACATCCATGTTACTACAGCTAGCCGACCGGACAGTGAAGAGGCCATCAGGTATTCTTGATGATGTACTAGTGCAGGTTGGAAAGTTTGTGTTTCCAACAGATTTTGTCATTCTGGACTGCCGGGTTGATGAGGAGATCCCCATAAATTTGGGAAGACCATTTTTGGCCATTGGGAGAGCTCTAATTGATTGTGAATCTGGAGAGCTAAAAATGAGACTGAACGATGAAGAGATAACGTTCAATGTGCAGAAGTCTATGCGGCAACCAAGTGAATTTGCTAACTGCTCTCTGATAGAAGCTGTGGATGTAATTTTAGAGGAGGAAGATGAGACTTTGAACGCTAAAGACCCCCTAACAGCCTGTCTCATGAACTTAGAAGAAGTAAATTGAGAGGACTTGGCGGAGCGGGTGCTGGCTCTTGAAGGACAAGGGTTCTGGAAAAGAGAGCTCGAATTTGAGTCTTTGCACTTAGAAGAAAGAAAGACTCCTCCAGCTAAGCCATCGATCGAAGAGCCACCACAGTTGGAACTGAAACCGCTACCACCTCATCTCAGGTATGCTTTCTTAGGACCTAACTCAACTTTACCTGTTATTATCTCATCTGGTTTGTTAGATGTGCAGGAGGAACAACTTTTGCAGGTATTAATAGAGTGCAAAACTGCAATTGGTTGGACCATTACAGACATTAAGGGTATCAGCCCGGCCTTCTATATGCATAAGATTTTACTGGAAGACGGCCACAAACCTTCCAGAGAACATCAAAGAAGGCTGAACCCCAACATAAAAGAAGTTGTGAAAAGGAGGTGATAAATTAGTTAGATGCGTGGATCATTTTACCCATCTCCGACAGCAGCTGGATTAGCCTAGTTCAATATGTGCCAAAGAAAGGTGGAATGACTGTGGTACAAAACGAGAACAATGAGATGATCTCAACAAGAAGAGTCATGGGATGGCGAATTTGTATGGACTACAGAAGATTGAACAAGGCCACCCAAAAAAACCATTATCCCCTGTCGTTCATTGATCAGGTGTTAGATAGATTGGCTGGGAGGTCCTACTTCTGCTTTTTGGATGGATACTCGGGGTATAATCAGATCTCTATTGCCCCAGAATATAGAGAGAAAACAATATTCACATGTCCATATGGCATCTACGCTTTTCGGAGAATGTCGTTCGGCCTATGCAATGCACCCGCCATATTTCAAAGGTGCATGATAGCCATCTTCACAGACATGGTTGAAGACATAATGGAAGTCTTCATGGATGATTTCTCAATGGTGGGAGACTCGTTCGATGACTGCCTTAAGAATCTGAGAAGAGTGCTGAAAAGATGTGTGGAGACCAATCTGGTGCTCAACTGGGAAAATTTCCATTTTATGGTACAAGAAGGTATAGTCTTGGGGCACCTAGTGTCAAGTAAAGGCATTGAGGTGGATCGTGCAAAGGTTGATGTGATAGAAAATTTACCACCACCCACTTCCGTCAAAGCAATAAGAAGTTTCCTTGGCCACGCCGGTTTCTACAGACGGCTTATAAAAGATTTCTCCAAAATTGCTAACCCCTTGTGTAAACTGCTTGAAAAAGATCACCCTTTTGTGTTTTATGATGACTTCAGGGTAGTGTTTGAGGAGTTGAAGAAGAAACTGGTGACTCCACCAATAATATTGTCCCCCGACTGGGGGGCAACCTTTCAAACTGATGTGCGATGCAAGTGACTATGTTTTGGGAGCATTTCTTGGGCAACGAAAAGATAAAGTCATGCATCTGATATACTACACAAGTAGAAACTTGAGTGGCGCCCAACTAAATTACACAGTGACAGAGAGGGAGATGCTAGCTGTGGTGTTCGCATTTGATAAATTAAGGTCATACCTTATAGGCTCAAAGGTAATCGTTTACGCCGACCATGTTGCCCTCAAGTACCTAATTATGAAAAAGGAGTCAAAGTCGTGCCCTACTGCTACAATAGTTTGACTTGAAAATCTGGGATCGAAAGGGAACAGAAAACCAAGTTGCTGATCATTTGTCCAGGCTTGAAGGAGCGGAAAACAAGGTTGAGGTGGAGGAGATTATGGAGACTTTCCCAGATGAACAACTCTTAGCAACGAGCCTCGAGGCTATACCGTGGTATGCAGATATTGCAAATTACCTGGCAAGAGGTATTGTTCCCTATGACTTGTCGTCTGTGCAAAAGAAAAAGTTTTTTTGTGACTATCGCATGTATTTCTGGGATAAACCATATTTGTTCAGGATTTGTCTTGATAACATGATCCAGAGATGCATTCCCGAGATACATCAATCGTTTGTTTTGCAGGCATGTCATTCTTCACCGTATAGATGGCATTTTGGAGGTGTAAGGATAACGGCTAAAGTGTTGGAGTCAAGTTTTTATTGGCCGACTCTATTTAAAGATGCACACTTCTGGGTAAAAAGTTATGATGAGTGCCAATAGACGGGGAATATTTCCCGTCGACATGAGATGCCCATGAACCCAATTCAAGAGGTGGAAGTATTCGATGTTTAGGGAATCGACTTTATGGGACCATTTGTCAGCTCATATAATAACAAGTACATATTTGTAGCGGTGGACTATGTCTCGAAATGGGTAAAAGTCGTGGCACTTCCAACGAATGATGCAAAGGCAGTTATTGGTTTCCTCAGAAAGAACATCTTCACCACATTTGGCACTCCAAGAGCTATCATCAGTGATGAGGGCACCCACTTCTGCAACCGAGCCTTTGCAAAGTTGTTGGAAAAATATTGCGTTCGCCATAAAGTTGCTACTCCGTATCACCCACAAACAAGTGGGCAAGTCGAGGTGTCAAACAAAGAAATCAAGAGTGTTTTGACCAAAACTATAAATGTTACTCGGACTGATTGGGCGAGAAAATTGGACGATGCGCTATGGGCTTACCGCACTGCATTCAAAACTCCGATTGGTATGTCACCGTATAAATTTGTGTTTGAAAAGGCATGTCACTTGCCGGTGGAATTAGAGCATAAAGCCTTCTGGGCGTTACGACAATTAAATCTGGACTTGGAGGCTGCTGGAACTAGTAGAGTCACAGAGCTGCATGAACTTGACGAGTTCTGTTACCATGCTTTTGAGAGTACAAGTTATATAAGGAAATAATGAAACTGGTGCACGACAAAAATATTCTTGAGCGAAAGTTTAAGCCGGGAGATGTGGTACTATTAATCAATTCGAGATTGAGGTTGTTTCCGGGCAAATTGAAGTCAAGATGGTCAGGACCATTTCGTGTACTAGAGATTCATCCCACCGAAGACATAGAGATTGCTTCAGAAGATGGCTCTCGCAAGTTCAAAGTCAATGGTTACAGGTTGAAATATTATTTAGGCATGGATGGCACGAAAGCAGTATCGGTGACTCATTTGATAGAGCCAACAATGTTGAGCGAGCCTTAAGTCGATTGCCTGCGTTGTGCCGCGATGTTAAATCAGGTGCTTCATGGGAGGCAACCCATTGTAATGTTGTATTCGTCATGCCGTGACGTTAACTAAGGCGCCCGTTGGGAGGCAACCCAATTCGTAGTTGGTTTTTAGTGTAGTTAGAATTTTTTTTTTCTTTCTTTTCGTTGTTAGGAACTAACATGTTTGCAGGTAATTTCGGCAAGTCGTACACTGCACTGCGCGTCGCCTGGTCCCCAGCGAGCTGGGCCAAGTGGAAAGCCTTGCGTCGCATGATGGAAAGCTCGCGTGGGAGCTCACCTCGTGAGGAAAAAAGCAAGGTGCATCTCGCGTGGAGCCTCGTGCCGCAAGCCCCAGAGCTCGCGTTGGAGCTTGCCTCGCGAGGCAGCAACCTCGCATCGCCAGGTAAGTGAAATCTCCGGTTTATCTTAATTTTTGCCTTTATTTCTTTTAACCCCCTCCCTTAAAACCTAACCTAAACGCCCGAAACCTCACTGCTCACAAAACAAAAAAAACCACACAACCTCACTGCTCACGCCAAGAATACTGCCAAACCCCCTACCCACAACCCCATTGAATACAAGCACTCCTCTGCTCTTTCCTTCACCTGCAACAACAATCAAGGGTAATCCCTCCTCTTAAACATCTAAGGTATGATTTCTACCTCCATTCTTTGGAAATTTCGAGTTGGGTGAATGCATGATATTGGATACAAATTTTGGGGTTGTTCTTCATTGTAACAATGTGTTTGTATGCCCCAACCTCATGAACCCCATAGGAATGGTGATGTTATTGTGTGAACAAGTGGTATCATGGAACTCCCAAGCCGATTTGGGAGGGTGAGGCAATCCCCCATCCCTACAAGCACTCCCATGGCACGAGTGCATGCTAAGTGTTTGTCATAATGCCTCAAAGGCATTCTTTGTCCCTATTGGAGCCCAAGTCTCCGGGATTGTAAGACTAGTGCTATGTAGCCGTGCACCACTTTAAAATTTTAAGTGTGGGGTGGCTCACTGATAGCCCGATGCTTTAAAATTGGAGGAAGCACCCATGTGTCATTGCTTGATTCTCATACTAAGAAAAGATGAGGTGAAGTCTGAGTAACCTCGGAAATTATGGAAAATCATGTGTTGAACTCTTAAGTGTTGGGTCGCAAGACCATGTTTTGAATTTTGCAATACGTCCTAAACTGATTAATGCTCACTTGTGTAGATACAAACATGCCTCCAAGGAAGGACACCAGTAAAGGCAAGGCCACATACACTGCTCCGTCTAAGGCTAAGGTTCCCTCCGCACCTCTACCGAATAAGAGCAAAGGGGGTGAAGCCACTTTAAGTCAAATTGAAGGACTGCAATCAGTGGTAGCTATGGCAGCCACTCGCCCACAATCTCAAGGACAAAGTGAGTTTGGACTCAAGAACATACCTCCATATGTTAAGGACTGGTACAAACGTTGTAGACCGAGACATATACATCCTGAATCTGCTATTCATGAGCGTCACCTACAAGCCAAGTACCAAGCAATCTAGAGAGGTATCAATGAGTTGGGGCTGCGTTATGTGTTCAACAATACCGGGGATATCAATGTCAATCTGGTTCGAGAATTTTATGCCGATTTTGATCCAAAGGATCCTGAGCAGTTGGTGCCCATTCGGGAAAGGTTGATAGATTTTTCAGCCTTAGCAATATGCAATTTATTAGGTGCTCAAAATGTTCCTCAGGAACCCTTGGACATTTTCATCACCTATCCTACATATCGAGAACTGAGACACACTCTTTGTGGTGTCAATTCTGTGGCGGCGTGGGTTCGGGATAAGAAAACCAATCGTCATAGGAAACTCCCTAAGAAAAAGATGAGGGCAGAGGCTTAAGTATGACTGAAATTGATTAATACATGACTCCTACCATGTAATCATGACACTCTTATTAGCCATGAGAGGACGTGTGTGCTATATTTCCTCATGACTGGCCAAAGGGTGAATGTGGGTCATTTGATCCGCTACCAGATGACTCAAGTGAGAACTAGTAAGATAATTGACCGAATGCCCTTTGCAAACATGTTAACACAGTATTTGAGATAGGAAGAGGTGGAGGAGGAGAAATCTTTCGATCACATCATTGATCAGACCCTACGACTAACAGACATTACAAGCGTCCTGGTTAAGGAAGAGACTGTTATGCCATCAATGATAGGTGCCGAGCGCAATGCTCGCAATGACAGATTAATGTCCCATTTATAAAGGATGATGGACTTGGAGCTTCAGATTGGGGGACGTTCGGCCACTACAGAGGAGAGGGCCATATTAGAGGAGCGTTTCCCGCTCAATGCTCATGCTCAACAGCTGGTTGGGCTTGGTGATGGTTACAGACTCCCAGAGGATGAGGATGTCAACACACTTGAGCAGTCCGAGGCCAAGCCGGAGCAGTCGGATGATGATGATGATGATGATGAGAAGGAGGAGGAAGCAGAAGATGAGGATGGGGCAGCCTTGGAGGATGAAAGCGATGACTAGGCTTGATCAGGGAGTTTTCATACACTCTACTCATTTTTTTCTTGTTTTGTCAGTTTGTGTATGCACTGAGGACATTGCATCAAAAATAAGTATGGGGTGGTAACTTGTAAATATTAGTCTTTTTTAGTAATTTTATTTAGTTAGTGTCGTCTTAGCCTTTAAAAAAAAGAGTAGAAAATTTGGACTCTTCCCGACGACGTATCTCCTAGACAGTTTTCTTGAGGGAATTAAGTCTAAAGAAAAAAAAACCAAAAAAGTTTTCTTGTAGGTAGTGTAGTAATTCCCCCTTGGGTTTTTTTTGTACCACGGTTCTTTTCCAAGGGTTTTAGTTGAACCGAGTGTAGTTAGTTTTAATTTTTAGAAGTAGAAACCACTGGGCTATGAATTGAATTGCAACGATATCTCTTAACTTTGTTATGCCTTGAGAATAGTGAGTACTGTGGTTGTGACGCTTAGGCTCAATGTTTGACTCTATTATAAAAACCTTAAATCGTCGATTCTTAAATTTGCTTAACTGCTTTAACTAGAGTGTCGTGATAAAACCAATCCTGAGTGAGTTATGAGCCATGTCCGTGTGAGGTTTGCATGTATTTTGTGTATTACAATTGATGTCTAGGACTTGCCCCGTGTGTGTGCAAAGCGAAATAGTAGTCTTGTTCAGTCTGGGAAGTGATAGAGGCATTTCTTTGTTGAGCCAGATATATACAGTTTACCCGCCTAAATGTCATATAACGTAGTTAACCTCTTTGAGCATGTAATCTTGTTTCTTTGGTAACCACATTACAAGCCTTACCCTTTGTTTGAATTGACCATATATTTGAACCTTGTCACCTCTCATGAGCACTTGAATTGTGATGAATTATGTAAAAGTTAAAGTGTGGGGTGGTGGTTTGGATTTTAAGTGGAACAAATGGAATAAGAAGAAAAGTGCACCGTTTTGAAAAGAAAAAAAAATATAAAAAAAAATATATATCAATAAAAGCCACTTGGATTGAAAGAAAAAGAAACAAATATACATATAGTTGTATTGTATGAAAAAATAATTTTTGATGGTGGTGTCTAGTGTTGTAATTGTGCTTAAAGAAGTATGGGGTAATATACATTAAAGTAAAGTTGGAGTTTTGATTTGACATAAGTATGGGCTTGAGTGTTAAAGTATATGTATTAAAGTGCTTAATGGAGGTGAAGTCACTCATATCCAAATGTATCCTACCCGACCCGCAGCCTACATTACAACCAATTAAAGTCCTACTTGATCCTAGACTGAATGAGCTCGATTAGTAAAGTATTACACTACGGGCAAGCCTATGGTGCATCATTTGTGGCATATGAATGTTATTTCTGAGAGCGAGTGAATTCGTCCTATCTTGAGTTCCTACGGTCTTAAAATTTATTGTGTGTGGTACTAATCTCTTTTGTTGTGTGAGGGCACGTGATTCATGACGGAAAGGTAATGTCATTGACCTCCATGTTAGAGTAAGTAAGTGAATTGTGAATAATGCATGGTATTTGTGAGTCAAATCTTGAGGTGAGGATGTTACACCTTTGTGCTTAGTATATTTTAAAGATTCTTGGTGTGACGAGTTAAGGGAATTGCTTAAAAAGGTTGTGCCTATAAGTATAGTTTGATTGCGTGAGGACGAGCAATGTTTAAATGTGGGGTATTGATGTGTGGCTATAATTTTATATTTTAGTACATTATTTACCTTACATTTTATGTGCTTTAATGTTAAACTACACTTTATTTGCGCGTAATAGAGTCTATTTATGTGTAGGTACATTGGAGATGAAAGTAGAGCAAAAGAAATATTTATAGTCTAAAACGTGCTCGAAAACAGTTGAAAAGAAGAAAGAAAGAAGTGAGCAGCGGAAAAATGAGGAAGCTGGCGAAGCGAGCTATTGAGCTCGCGTTAGAGCTGGCGAGGCGAGCCTTTGAGCTCGCGTGGGAGCAGGAGGCGCGAGGGATAAGGCGAGGTTGAGCTCGCGTGGAGGCAGGCGTCGCATGGTCTGGGGTGAGGTTTATCTCCCATTTTACCTTGTGAGGCACAGTCTGAGGCGAGCCTGATCCAGATTTTGAAGTCTTAGTTTGTCTCCCTGTTTGACTAGGACTAGGTCTATGTCGTTTAGGTCTTTTTCTACACGTATAAATAGACATTAAACACCACTTTTGAAGGAGTTTTGCAACTGGAGGCAAGAATAGCTCGTGGAACACCCGTTGGGAAAAAGAATCATCGATTTCTACATTCGTTCATCTTTATTTTGTAATTTATTTATGCAAAATACTTGGGATATTGTTACTATGAGTATAAGTAGCTAAACTTCTAATCTAGGGTTTTGATGGAACCTATTGGAGGATGATTTTCTTTTTACGTTAATATAGATTTATTGTAGTTTTTCTCTATTTATTCGACTACGTTTATATTGTGGTTGGTTGAAGAGCTCTCAATCGACTGTACCTATTTAATGTGTATTAATCGGAATAGAGTGCATATTTAGGTAGTTGTTGAATAAAAGCACTCCTAACGTATATAAGGGAACAATACATATGGTTTAAACGTGGGATTAGGAATAACGAAACCTTGGTGCGATCCGAGTGAGCCGTAACTTAGTGTCAGCTAGCGTAATTCGGAAGAATATGTCTAGTAAATTGTGGTAGTTACTCGGGATAGAATTACGACACTCAGAGAGTTCATGATCAGTAGAGAAAACTTAGGCAAATTTATAGGAAACGTAGTGAAAAGGAGTCCGAAAACAGGGAAAATCAGAACCTTAGACCATTCAAATTCTTGTCTACAACCTATTCATAGTTAGTTATTAATTACTGCATTTTCATTACGTGATATTTAGTTAGTAAACATCCAATTTATTATTTAAATATTTCTGAATATTGATTGTCTGAATTTGTGCGAGTCTAGTAGCTGTGCTTAACAGGTTAATTCCCAGTGGGATTCGACTCCGGACTTGTTAACCGAAATATATTTGCAATGACCATTTAGTCCTTTTTATAAGGCATAGTTGGACGTAATCAGTAAACATTTTCGGATTAGTGATTAAACTGAATTTAAATTATATGCACCATTCGTGTAAACGAAATTTACACCATCATATCACTCAAAGAACATTTGCAATTAAGCCTCCTTAAAATTAAAACTTGTAATCTCAAGAATTAAAACCAGTTATGTGCTACAAAAGGCAATGATTACATAATGGTATATACTTAAAACTCCTAAAATAAATGCCTAATCGGTGCAACTTTTCAGCTTAAGACAGTCTTAAATTTAAGGAAGCTAAATTTGCTTCTTAAAAAGCAAAAAAGTTTGGTAAAAACTATGTAGAAACTATGCTACGCCATTTTTATTTTTTTTAAAAATAATGTGGTACATTAAGCTCCTAATATGTGGGAATTTAAGGGAAAGATTACAAACCGGATAACATTCTATTGTATTGAATCTTACCTTATATTTCTTCGAAAAGTAATTTCCACAATAAACAATGCAACACCATTCATCAAATTAAAAATGGCAAGATTCGGTAGAGAGAGCACAAGCATCTAACTTTAGTTTTGTACAAACATTGATTTGTAAGAAAATTCTAGAAAAATTTATACGTATTTAGAGAATACAAAGTAAGTCGTATATCAATTACAAATTTACATAATTAAAAATCTTTAAAATGCTCAAAAATCCATAAACAAATAAAAACTATCTGACTTCTCAATTAGTCTTATATAAAAATAAGACAGAAAGAGTACTTGACTTCTCTTTTCTAAATACAAGTCTTACTGAGTTGATTAGGCTCACTAATTGAGTTTTAAATGTTTGATTTGAGAATAATTCTGGTCGAGTTCGAAAGCTCAAACTATAACTCTTAAAAGTTACCAAAACTTGATAAACTCAAGATTGAGTTCTAATATCATGGGGTAATGTCAAGATTTAATCAATTCAATAACTAGAAATGTGTATATATTTCATCAAAGATTTAGTTAAGAAAATGTTTTATGTAATTTATTTTTAGCACAATTTCCCAGCTGCCATATGTATAAAAATAATCTATTCACGACAAGAAGAGCCAAACTCATTCGTTTTACTTCAGTAAATCCCAACTTTACATTACAAACAGCTCTGTGGATATCAATTCTATTATTGGCGGTCTTTTTATTTGACGAGTAAAATTTATTTTACTTCCTTAACCTGTAAGTGTTGGGAAACTATATCCCATCCACCTTTTGAATGTGAACGATAATCTTCTTATGCAATATTTTCTGATGAGACTAAGAATTTTAATACAAAGAAAAAAATATTATTGTCTTATTTCTTTGTTCTTTTAAAGATTTCTTTTAATTCAAAGTCATAAAAACGCGAAGCAAAATTTCCAAATGCATGCTAGTCACCTCGGTTACTGCCATTTCATTTACCCATTTAAATGGCTTCTTAATTGGTTTACTTGCTCAGGGAAGTGATTTTGGTCAAACAATAAAATCCCTCGCCAAAGAAATTTTGGTCAAATGGTTCAATAATAAACAAAAGATGAGAACAATCTAGTACTTGGAATATGCAGAACCAGAACACATTTTTAGAGTTAAAATGACATATAATAGTGTCCATTGCTTGATTACTTTTACTTTCACAGTGAAATATGCAATAATGCAAATTGACAAACAATAAGATAATATATACGGGTATATACACATTGCAACTTCCAAAAAAGGTGATTAGCATGCTTTTGGGAATTTTGCACGTGTATTTTTATGACTTTGGATTAAAAGAAACTTTTAAGAGAAAAAAGAAAAAGATAATAATACATTTTTTCTGTATTAAAATTCTAAGTTGTACGAGAAAATATTCCCCCCTGTAATAAAAACACTTCGTCGCATTCTTATTAGTGCATATAATACACACTCCATAAAAACAATTAAAATCTGTCATGTGGCAATCTACGTGAATATTTGTTTAGCTTAATCTAAAAAAAAACAGACTTAATTAAGATTTTAATACTCCTTAATATATCATTATAAAAAATTACATGTTAAAAATAAAAAAAAGGGATTTGGGTTAAAACTAGTGGGTCAATTGTAAAAACTCATTTTCTCTTTGCTCTCATCGTAGAATGGCTACACCCTTCTCAACCTCAATTACTTTGTCTCTATTCTTGCTTTTGTTTAAAAATCGGGATAAAATTTAGGGTTATGCTCCTGGATTGATATAGAAGATTAGGGTTTTGACGAGAAAGAGAAAATTTCAGATGGATTCAGATAAAGAAATGGAGAAGAAAGGTGAAAATGGAGAAAAAAGTAAAAAGACGAGGAAGGAAAGTGAAATATTAAAAAAAGAAGAGAAAATAAAAAGAAATATAAATTTTAAAAAAGAAAGACTAATTAGACAATAAACTCTGCTAGGTGGTCCATTTTAATGACTTTTTTCAGCCTTCACGCGCACTTTGGCGATTTAATACACATATTATGCCACATAAGTGAAGAGGAGATTTTATTATGAAGGGAGATATAGTTCTAGGGATTTTCGGGGACATGCGACAGTTTAGATAGGCAACTAACAAAAATTATATAATTTAGGCAAATTTTAGGGTATTAACTCAAAAATAAGTTATAACCTTTAAAGTTAAGAACAAATAATTAAGTCTTATTTTGGTAAGAGCAAAAGAATCCCATTCAATTCTTTTCAAATTGATCAAATACAAAAGGTTATTAACACATCTGTTAGGGTACAAAAATTTATATTTTTCATAAAAGAGCGTTAGTGAAGAAAGAAATTAGAAAATATAGAAAAATTAATTATAATATGATATTAAAAGTCAAATTAATTAATGCCAAACAATAAGGATGAAATAGTGGAAAATAAGATGTCGTCTAAATGAGTTGTCATTAGTTCCCCCCCCTCCCCATCACGATTTTAGGTTGTCATTTTTCAAATTTGTTTTTGGGATCCATAAAGCCAACCACTTCATCCCAAAATCTCTAAGCTAGCGTTTGATCATAGATTCCCAAATTTGTTTTAAAAAATTTGATTGGGGTGAAGTTTGGTTTGAAGATGAAAATCGGTTTGGACATAGTTTTTCAAAACATATTTCATTAAAAAAAATAAAATGTAACTTATACACTTAAGTTTTAAAAACTATAAAAAATACCCAACAACTATGAAGAAAATTCATACAAACACAAGTGAAACAAATTTGAAGAAAATTCATACAAAACAAGCGAAACAAATCCGAAGAAAATTTATACAAACATTAGCAGATTTTAGCAAATTACCTTCAAATTTTTATCTTTGCGATGGATTGCCACAGATTGGCACAACAACTTTGGCGAAGATTTTCTTATGTTTATAGAGAAGGGCAAAGCCGCTTGAGTTTAATGAGTAAAAAGTGGGTGGATATGGATTTGTTGGGTCATAATAACAGAAAGTGAGCTTTTTTTTTATAAAATACAAAAGCTTAGGGCAAGTTTTGAATTTTTTTTAAAAATCAAACGATAATATTTTGGGCCAAAACAACTCTTGAACTAGTTTTGGAAATTGAAAATTTGCCAAAATATGGATAAAATCTATAAACAAATAGGTATTTGTCAAAAAAGAAATTGGAAAAATCTATGACCAAACCTGGGCTAAAAGAACAAAACTGTTAAATTTTCAATTTCTGTTACTTCATAAATTTTGATGATCGTGATATACCCTTATAAATCACAATAAGGCATCCGAGGACTTAGGTATGGTAGGATTTTTCTTTAATAGGTTAGTTATTCAACATTTACCAATTTACGACTTTACACTTTTATCTTTCAATTTTTAAATCAAACACATTAACTAATTACTAATATATAAAAAATCTACAACTATGTACTCATGAATATAGGGTATATGTGCAAAACGCGTATTCTAAGACTAGTATAAATATAAATATAGATATATCAATAGATATCGATAAGTTAGATCTCTATTTTTCCCACTTAGTACTCAGTGCTCGTTTTGAACTCCGACTAAGCCAGATACATGTCGTAATTAAGGTCTATTAAAGGGGATATTCCCTATCATATTTTTTTTCATTCCCAAATTTGAATCTGAAACCTCTAATCGGGGTTGAAAAGATCTTATCATCTCACAATAACCATGAGTGGTAAATCCTTCTTCTTTTTATTATTTTTTTTATTAATTATTATTATTAATATTAATAAGTTGGTAAATCCTTATTTGTACTAGCGGCAGATTAAAGGGATCGTTTGGTTGAGAAATAAGTTACCCCAGGATTAATTATTTCGAAATTAGTTATCGCATAATTATCGCACTCTTTTATATGAATAAAAATAACATTCTAATTTTAGGATAACTAAATCCGAAATTAATTATACTACAATTTTATAGCAGTCAAACGTGGGATAAACTAATACTATCAAATTTTAGTCTTGAAATTAATTATCTCTTATATCTAAATTAATTATCTCTTATTCCTAGTTATTCCGATAATCGAGGTGCCTCTATAGGATCGGCGTATTTATCGAAACCACTTTTGCTCATAAGTCCTCGAGAATTCTGTCCTTGATCACTTCTTCGATTGTTCCGGGCAGAATTGCGTCCCGAACCATCGTCCCTTCGATTTGTGGTGTATGGTTGATATCGGTCTCCGTTGGACCTTGACTCTCCGTGGAAGAGTAGATTCAGTAGAGGAGCATGTATAGCAATTCAAATTGCTATAATTTCTAGGGTTTAATGTGGGACTCTTTAGTACTACTACATAGGATTAAGGTGGTAATACCAAGAAAGAAGACAAGCATCGCCACCCTGTCCTGCCGCCCTACTTTCCACTTTCTGCTAATTGCCTCCTCCTGCATGTTTATGCTGCAGTGACCCTATATTATACATTTACACTCCCTAGCTTTCTTTCTTTTTCACTCTCTTTAATTCATAGCTGCTCAATTGCCTACAGATTCAGCTTTAATTCATAGCTGCTCAATTGCCTACAGATTCGGCTTTAATTCGCTGTTTATCCTTCGGTCCTTGTCTTTTTGTTTTTAAATATAAAAAAATGATTATACCTCCAGGTTCCTACTACTAGTATAAATAAATGCTAACAACTACTCCTCCCTTCACTTTAAGACCCTCTCCTTTGCATTTTCTTCTTCTTCTTCTTCTTCTTCTTCTTCTTGTTTTCCTATACAACACTAATTTAATATATGAAATGGATGTTCAGATCCAAGTCTGAAAGGGAACAAGTGAAGCTGCCAGCATGATCTAAACTTGGCCAGTTTATTATACATATATATATGGAAAGAAAGAAAGAAATGGATGGATGGCCAAGTTTAGGTCATGCTTTGACAGCCTCACTCCTTCCTCTTTTGAGAACTCAACGGACTCTGAAAAGCATACAAGGATATCACTGTGCAAGGCTAAGTAGCTTTAGATTTTCAAGCATATATATTCCTTTGGTTTCCATGTTCCGTGGTTTCTTTTGCTTTGTCGTATCGTTTATTCTTCTGGCCCGTGCTAATTGTTTATTTTTACACGTAATATATGTTTTCTTTGCTCCTTCTGTTTGGATTCATGAGATGAACTTGAACGAAGCGACATGAATATGATACAGCTAATTAAACTCAACTTGTTTGAGATTGGGGCTTAATTTGTTTTTGTTGTCGTTACATCTATCTTTGCTATGTGTTTTGTATCCATTCTAACTCCTTTTTCTTTAATCTCTTGATTATCTTTTACTAGGTGGAAGGAAAGATGGTCAAGGAGTAATCGAGTTTTTCACACTTATTCCTCTCCAGCTGCCTTGTCCACCCTTGGATCGATCTCTCCTCAGTTTTCGCTCTAAAATTTTGGATGCAAATGTATAACCCAATTAAGCAGATTGGAGATCATACACTGAATAGTATTTCCATTCATTTGATACTTCTAAGTGTTTATTAGAATGTTATTTTAGGTTGATGAGATACAGATCGGACCTTAGGAATCAGAAAAGAGAAAAGAGAAAAGAGAAAAAAGTTATAAGGTAGAAGAGGATTCTAGGACGAGGACAAATTCCCAGGGAGATTCTATCTTTACCACTAAATTCACTTATATTGGGTTGAAAATGCAAGTTTTGTTGAATTTAGTAATTATACTTATATAAATAATAATTGTATTACAATTGTAATTAATTTTTACACAAGTGTCAACACCCCACGCCCCACGGTGGTGGAATGCTAAAGTTCAGGTTGGATTGAGAAGGCTATAGTGTTAGTTGAATTTGTTCCTTTTTATGTATATTGGTTCTTCTCTTTTATACCCAAAAAAATAAAAATTATTTTTCATAAACTCTTTAATATTCATGGAAATAGGATGAAGCATGCGGACAGGCTTTTTTACTACATGTAATCAAGGTAGTAGGTGAAAAAACGAAACGTTTTGGGTGTGTGTGACTAGTGGCGGAGATTTAAGTATTATATTTGAATTTCGAGAGTTAAATGAGTTGATGTAATTTTTATATTTCTTTTAACATACTTTTAATTATGAATATTGTGACTCATTATACTTTCTACGTAGTTTTAAATATATAAATTTTAATTCATTAAAACTTAAAAAGATTTTATATTTAAATAAACAATTAAAATTAAAAAATCTGAACTTTGAAAAGCAAAACGTTTTACGTAAATTGAGACATAGGGAGTATTGAGATAATTTTGAAACTAATGCAAAGGAAAATATTAATTTGGTCCTTGTAAAATTCTACGGGTTTAAACTAAACTGTGGCTGTTTAACATCACTTGCCTAAAATTTTGAATACCTGGTGAAGCTATAGGATTTTCACTGATCACTTTGTACCGCAAATTTTGTCAGACCTAGTAGCCTTCAATATGTTGACTCGGCTTGGATTGACAATTTGATACCGAATTGTCCCTTATTTTAACACACAAATTAAAGAAATAGATATATAGCTTATGGTTTTAATCTTCTTATTGTAATTTTACATGCTGTCTCTCTTGCCCTTTTGCCTCCGAGGGAGAAAATCCATTCTGAGTGGCATTATTTAATTAATAAAACAATAAAATTAAAGAAAATTGCAAAACGTTTGACAAAAAAGGTGCACTGCCTTATTTTAGTATCTGCGCATATGACTTGCTTCTCACGCTCATCATATCTTTATAGTCTTAATTGGTTGTTAAAAAGATCTTAGTTAATCATGCTTATAATGCTTTCCACTTGAAGGAGACAATAATTATAGACATGTGTCTCATTAATTGGACAGAGTATTTACTGTCATCAACTGCATGAGATTCAGGAGACATGAAACAAAATATGGTTTAAGCTTCTGTCAATATTGTTTTAAAATTACAATAATCCTCTTCTTTCAGTCCCTGAGTTCAACTGCCAAAACTAACACAGAGCTTCTTTTAGCTCATTTTAATTAATCACCGAAGTCACCTGCTTCTGCCCTCCTCATAAGTCATAAATGAGATAATGAGGGGGGAAATGAAGTAGGGGGGCAACATGAGCTAAGGAAAATTGATGAGAAAGGTAGACGTATAGCATCTAAGGTTGACAACGATACAATTTGTTTTTTTTAATAATTGTGTGTCCGGGTTAAATCGCGTACTTTGACTAATTTCACAAAGTATCTATACTTTTCACATATATAAATATTTAGTAACCTTTTTTTTTTCTTAATCTATCTAGGTTTGAACAGATGAAAAATGATTAAAGTTGATTCTGAACGACAAGGATTTGTGCCTGTGAAGCTATATGGAAAGTGATAATTAATTTTTTTTCTCTTTTGCCAAATTGAGCTTAAAAAACTAATAACAATAATAGTACTACAAAAAAAGAGGTAATGATGTTATAAATATATTATATTATGGATTTTCATTTAGTACTTCGCTGTAAATAAACTTCCTGAAGAAACTTATCCATATTGGATTCCGCCGTAAATATGTTTTTATATTTAGTGCTCTATTGAAAATAAGCTTCTTGAAGAAGCTTATCATTTCGGCACTCCGTTGTGGATAAATATTACTCATGTAGAAGATTATCTATAACTGGTACAATAACAACTTACAAGAAGCTTACACAACAGTTTGCAGTAGGAGCTTACAAGCAGCTTATACAGTATCTTGTAGTAACATCTTGCAAACAGCTTACACAGCTACTTTCTTTCTTTTATAAATAGAAGAGATTTCAGTTCATTATGTAGATGAGATTGAAGTTGAATAAAAATATCAATCTCCCTCTATACTTATTTTCGATTTATTTATTTTACAATCTTTATTTTATAACACGTTATCAACACGGGACCCTGTCATTTTGAGCACTCACTTCGAATTTAATTTCTATTTCAATGTTCATCTCCGATGTAAGGCGACGCTCTTACGTGATCATTACGAGCATCATAAAGCAGATTATATCTTTGAGGTGTGTTCATCTCCGATGTAAGGCGATGCTCTTATGTCCGTGGTTAGATCTTGTTCATTCCGAGCATCATAAGGAAGATTATATCCTTGAGGTGGTGAATTTTTCTTCTTGGCAGTAGTGATGTAGATATCACTTACATCTGGAGCGGCCAAATTTGCGTAATTTAATTTGAGTATTTTGCTTATTTTTTAACATCTTTATCATCGCTTGTTTGGTTATATGTTACATATACAGTACCTATTTTGGTATTTATTTTCATCCTAATTATCTTAATAAAGGATTACAAATGGATAACATTGTTAGATCGACTTAAACTCCAGCAGAGTTTGTAAGAAATATACAACCACCAGAAGTGATTATGTTTCGTATATCTCATTGTAACTAAATTTTGTTAAACACCAGAAGTGGTATATGGCTATGACCACCAGAAATGTTAATTTAGGCTTTATATGGTCATAATTAAAGATAAGCTAGAGAAATATTCTCTATATTACATGCACGCCTCGATTTGCTCCTGAAGTAGTAAATATTTTAAAAGAGGTTGAAGCATCACAATTTGATGTGATTAATGTACATTCAGATAATTATGTTCGATTTCCTGAATGGTGAAATTTTTTTATAAATATTAATCCATTCCCTGAAATGAATGTGATAATATTAATAAAGACGTAAATATGAATGCGCTCTTGATGTAAATATATTACAATTCACTTCCAGAAGAGTTAATATGATTGAGAGAATATATACTTAATATTTCGTATTTTAAATTTGCTCTTGAAGAAGTAACACAATTGAAATTTCCTCATGAAGTAGGAAAATGTTATGAAGAGGCATTTTTTTGTACTTAAACAATTTTTTTATATTGTTTATTTGATTACAATTTTCTCTTATGATGCCAGAAGCGTCTGAGCAATATTTGATAGTACAAAATGTATCAACAACTTCTGAAGAGCTAGCTGTTTGTCTAGAAGATACATGACACCAGTAGTGTCAGATAAATATCAGATTGTGGATAATAAATGAAGGCTCACGGAGAGCTTATATACAAATATGTCATTCATATTATATAATTATGGTCAAAACATATGTTGTATTAAAACTGAAGTTTACTAATACAAATAACTATTATATTGAGACTACAAATGATTTAAAGATTGAAAATCTTCATGTTCCACAATCACATGGGGTAAAATAATATGTATGTGAGAAGTGACCCGCCTTATTATTCAATTTATACTATATCATGTATCACAGTAAACCAAAGGTTTACTAATCCAAAAGCAGTCACAGTAAATCAGAAGTTTTACTGAGGCAAAAGTAGCTACAGTAAATTAGAAATTCGTTGATACAAAAGTAGCCACAGTAAATCAGAAGTTTACTAATGCAAAAGTTTATGCCATAGTAAATCAGAAGCTTACTAAGAGATAGCACATGCCATGATAAACTTGAAGTTTTTATTTGCGATTTTTAAATGAGCTATTTGAGAATTCAGATAAGCATATACTAGAAAACTAGAAGATTCTTCAAGAATTCTCTTGTGTTGCTTGTTCTCATAATAAATTGATTATACCAGCTAAAGTTGGGACTAAGACCCCTGAATTTTGGAGTATATAAGATGTGAATATGGGCTCATTCACATATCATGTGAACCACTTATAGATGCATATATGAGATGGTTACATGTGTACTTATTGTCAACCTGCAGTTTGGTATTTGAAATTATTTTTCTCAATTAAGAGCATAATTTTCAGATTATCAAATCAAGATAGTTCATCTTGATGATGCTGGTTTATATCCAAGCTAGTTTAGCATTGAATATCTCTTATTAATGGTTAAACTATTGCTTATGAGAACAAAGCCTCATGTGTTGGTCTAAGATTTTCTAAATTACATACAATAGTACTTGTATGCATCAGACCAACAAAATATGATAAGTCCTCCCCTTATAATTGGTTTAGGATCAGAAACCAAATATTTTTACTATCTAATAACTTTTGATGTATGTTATATGATTAATTTCTTTACCACAATACATAAAGATAGGTTTCCCAAAGAAAATTGGGGATATGTATTAATTTTTCTAACATTTGGAGGATGGAATAAACAACTGAAAAATATGCTATATGAATCAAATTATCATTAATATGATTCTCACTTAGAAGATAATTCAAGTCAAATGCCAGAAGTATTTGCTGATCCAAAATTAAATATCATATTTTCAGCTGCAAATGCTCCTATTCAAATTAAAGTCCCTGAAGGATAAAGTTTACTGCACGGATGAAGTGTAGTAAACCGACCGGTTCCAAAGGTAATAATCCTTGAAAAATGATAGGAGCAAGTAATCATAATGAGCTCTAGAAGAGCCCACGACATAACATTTCATGAAACTGCAGAAAACGTTCAGGTACCTGAAAATAAAGAAAGTGGCGAGATCTCAACAAGTTATGTCACTTAGGAACCGATACAAAATGATCGTCGACGATATATTTGATACAATATAGTTTTAAAGATTGTGAGGATCGGACCTGTAGTCCAGACACCTGAAGATGTCATGCCATCTAAATGAAGTCATAACCTTTATGAAGATCTCTGAAGGATTTAAAATTCCTGAAGCATATAGTTCAAAGTATCGTGAAATGTACTCAATTAGATTACGAAGATCTTTGTACGCTTTAAATCAATCTGGGCGCATGTGATATAATCTTCTCAGTGCATATTTGCTTAAAGAAGATTATATAATTGATGTTATTTGTCCATGTATTTTTATAAAGAAAATGGCATCAGAATTTGTTATACTTGCTGTTTATGTTGATGACATAAATCTTGTTGGAAATCTTGAAGAGCTCCAAAAGGCAATTGAATATCTTAAGAAAGAATTTGAGATGAAAGGTCTTGGAAAAATAAAATTTTGTCTTGGTCAAATTGAATATTTAGCAGATGAGATCTTTATCCATCAATCTACCTATATAGAAAGAGTCTTTAAATGCTTTTACATGGACAAAGCGTACCCATTAAGTACACCAATGAGTGTTCGATCACTTGAAGTGAATGAAGATCCGTTCCGACCTCCAGAAGAGGATGAGGAACTCCTTGGTCCTGAAATACTCCATCTCAGTGCAATTGGTGCACTTATGTATCTTTCTAATGCTAACAAAGATGGTGCAGATCGTATTGGTTATGCAGATGCAGGTTATTTATTAGATCCCATAAAGCTCGATCTCAAATCAAGTATGTGTTTACATGTGGAGATATTGTCATGTCATGGCGCCTCACAAAGCAATCTATTACTGCTACTTCTTCAAATTATGTTGAGATAATAGCTATTCATGAAGCAAGTAAGGAATGCGTACGGTTGATATCAGTGATTCATTTTACTCGAGAAAAATGTGGGTTGGAATGTGATAAAAAAACCACAATATTAGACAAAGACAATACTGCATGCATAACCCAATTAAAGGGAGGATTCATAAAAGGAGATAGAACGAAACATATATTACGAAAGTTACTCTTTACACATGATCTTGAGAAGAATGGTAATATCATTGTGCAACAAATCCGTTCAAGTGACAATCCATCAAATTTATTTACTAAATCTTTACCACTTCAACTATTGAGAAAATAGTATACAAGATTGGAATATGGAGACTCAATATTTGAAATAAAGTTTTCATTATGGGGAATAAAATACGCGATATACTCTTTTTTCCTTACTAAAGTTTTTCCCACAGGGTTTTCCTTATAAGGTTTTTAATGAGGCAACTAGCAATACATATTACTAGATATATGTACTCTTTTTCCTTCACTAGAATTTTTTTCCACGGGGTTTTTTCTAATAAGGTTTTAATGGGGCACATTATCTTTTAGTGAATATCCAAGGGGAGTGTTATAAATATATTATATTATGGATGTCCGTTTAGTACTCCGTTGTAAATAAACTTCCTGAAGTAGTTTATCCATATTGGATTCCGCTGTAAATATGTTTATATATTTAGTACTCTATTAGAAATAAGCCTCCTGAAGAACCTTATCATTTCGGCACTCCGTTGTAGATAAATATTACACATGTAGAAGATTATCTATAACTGGTACAATAACAACTTACAAGAAGCTTACACAGCAGCTTGCAGTAGGAGCTTACAAGCAGCTTATACAGCAGCTTGGAGTAGCAGCTTACAGAACAACTTCCTTTTTTCTATAAATAGAAGAGATTTCAGATCATTATTTAGATGAGTTTGAAGTTGAATAAAAATATCAATCCTCTTCTATACTTATTTTCGATTTATTTACTTTATAATTTTTATTTTATAACTAATAGAATATTTTTAGCTACTTGTTAGTGTCTTATTCAAAGCCAATAAGTCGGTACTTCCTTAGAGGAGAATCGAAAGTTTCTACTTTTGACACTTTGACAAAGGGAGGTGACGCTGCACTATCAATCTATTGGTTCCTATCTTTTCAAACCAACCAAAGGAATCAAAACAAGTTGAAAACAATATAATGTCAAAATCACTACTTCTGGTCATCGTAAGGATCACGTTACCACTTACACGTATACCTTTTTTTCAGTATTTCTTTTATGTTTCTTTATTATTGTAATATGAGAACAGAAATTCACGCATCAAGTAATTCACATTTACAGATTAATTAGAAGACCCCTATCTTTATAAATACAAAACATTAACCATGGGCATGGCTGTCTTTAGTAGGGATAAAGCTGCAGTTGATGAAGATTGATCTGTTAAATATGTTTGTCGAAATCCATATTTACTTAGTTAGGAGAAATGTATATTTTTAGTCGTTTCAAAAAATAATAGCCGATAAAAAAAATAATTTTTGTGTATATGTGCATTATATACAAAATATGATACATATTTTATACACTTTTTAGTTAGTGAATGCAATTAGTTTCATCTAATCGGTTAGTTTTGTATTTTGCCAATTAAATATTAGTACTACCTTTTCTATATTTATACCAAATATTAGACACCATTTATCGAAATTCCTAACTTGTTTTCTAGCAACACTTTTATTTGTAACTGACCAGAAGAAATAGGTGAAAAGAAGGGGGAGGGGGGTTTCCCACCAACAAACGGCATTTCCAAATATGTTTGTAAAGGTAACCCTCTCAATCCTCATTTGAAGTATATTGAAACCAAGATATATACTTTAAAGGAAATGGAAGAGAAAAGGAACTTTATATAATTATCATCAAACATGAATATTTTGATATGATATCATCAGTCATCACGTGAAAGTCAATATTGTTTGGTTTGAGGAGAAGTGAGAGCAGATTCATGCTTTTAAAATCTGTCTTTTCTTGCTTTTTACCCCTCTTATGTTAATATATATAAAGAGGAAGAAAAGAAGGCCATGCATTCCCAATTATTAATGGTCCCCTCCATGAACTTCCATGTGTTAATCTCTCGTTTTGCGTGGATTTTCAACTTGTTTAATTTATGCCCTTATCTTTCCTACAAGTGGTGGATACAGACAGGGATACATGTGATCAGAGAAGCAAACATGAAATGAGGGGTTCTTAATTAGTTGTGGGAAATTTAAAATGAACCAGATTTAAAAATATATTAATTCACGAAAGTCAGGGTAGATTAATTAATATTGTTTCCCATCTTTTTATAAAGCGCTCAACATCTATATTAAGAATTCTTCCAAGATCACACAATTCAATATAGTATCAATGTAGAAAAAAGATCTTGAATTCATATACTCCTATCATTTAATACTTAGACTGAAGTAAAGTAGTATCGATATTTAATCATGAAAAGAATCAGACCCAGCCATAGGTAATTAAGGAGAGTGTTCAGACATCCCATATAATTAAATTGTCTCTAACAACTTCTATATTTAGGTAAAATAATCATATAATTTTTAACATATTAAAATTGGATTATATTATTCCAAGACTACATCATATGTCTTCACAAAAGTTAAAGGCATTAAAAGGGTGTGCATGGGATTGTGGCGTGGGCGTGATTATATTCAAGTTGTCTCACTATATGTTCTATGGCTATGCTAATAGTGGACCACTTCCATCTGTTCTTTTGACACATGAATTATTACTGCTATGCATCTCTTCCACAAGCTTTTAATAAATTATCAGAATATCCCAAATTAAAGACACTTTTAACCAAGATAGATCTCCAATTGGTGCATTCTCTCCATTTTTCCCCTTTATATACACTTGTTGCAGCTCCTAGCTACTTTCAAGTAATTATGAGAGGGTGAGGAAAAACACATGGTTATAGGCTTTGAAGGATATTATATTGGATCGTGAACCACTAGTAGTTGAAGCTGCCAGCATGATCTAAACTTTTCTAGTTGCTCCGTTGAGGAAAGATCAGATCATGTGGCAGCATCACCTATTGATAGTTTGCCGAAGTTTTGCATAATGACGGTGTTTAGGCAGCTTTTCAGCACCTCCACTTCTTCACCGGGTTCCTATTATATGAGGTAATTTACCTCTCACTAGCTAGTACAAGTATCTCATAACTATATCTACTAAGTTCAGGTAAATCGGAATCACCTAATTAACTGTTATCTAATTAATTATTTTGATTCGTAGCTCCCATGTTTTGCTTCCTTGTTTCATTCCTCTTCTTTCGAAATGTACCCTAATTCTTCAATCCTTGATTCTAATATTAGCTTCTACTTTCGAATTTCAAGTAACCTAGTAACAATTTCTTTTGAAGTTCTCTTTTTATTACTTTTGTTGCAAGAACTAAACGATTTCGTTCCTATTTGTTGACTTCTTTGACGTATTTCCCGTATTTCATATACGGAGAATAGGGATCTAACCTTCTTTTCTTTTTCGCTTTAATTTTTTTCACTCAAAGATAACATAGAAACGAAGATCGACCAGGAAGAACAGGGATCTACAAATAGGTTGTTTAGAATTTGGAGGCTAGGTCAACGGATTTAATTAATTTAGTCAGTTTTTTCTTGAATTTTCATATTAAGGTAAATAACCAAATATTTATTTGTTGATTAATAGGTAGCATTAATTTCTCTTTCACATGTCAAACATATGCTTGGGAATCTTAGATTTCGATGCATGAAATTAAAGTAACTGTGGAGTTCTTAGTCGCTGCTTTTGAGATTCCCTTTTTATCCAAGATTAAAAAATTCTTTCTCTTATTCATCGTATTCTTTAAATAGTTTGGTTTTCATGCTTTAATTTAGGTAGTTGTTATTGCTACTGATTAATCGGCTAATTAATCGCTTGCTCATTGAATTGATCTTTCGTTTTTCGAGTACGGTGGTCAGTGCATGTCCCTATCAGGCGTAATTTATTTGTCCAGTAATCTTTCGAGGATGAATTCAAAAAAAAGAAAATAGACTGAAGAAAAGAAAAAAGAAAGGTAGAAAAAAGAAAAGAAAAGTTGGCAATTGATTCATCTTTCAGATAATTTTGTTTACTCGTAGGAACATAGACATAGCTGAAGCCTAATAACAAGCAGAATTAAAACTACTTGAAAAAGAGGGGAGTCTATGTTTGTCAGCTGAGGTCAATGAAGCTAGTTATATTAGGGGAATAAATATACAAAGAAACCATAAACTTTTGGTTGTCCAAGTCCAGAAAAGTTCAGATGACCAGAAAAATTTATGTTTATACAAAATAAAGTAATATGACATGTGTCTTTAGTATACACTTTTATCTACTTTAACCTTATATTCTAGGTTATCTATTAATGCTATTAAATAGAGTTATATGTAATTAACTTTTAAGTGACCTATTTATCTATATTTTTTTTATAATGTAAAGAACTTAAACTCTAAATTTTATCCATCGCTGAACACTATCTTAATTCTTTCCTTCTCCTTTTCTTCTTTTATTTTCCTTGGGAAGAGAATTTTAAGTGCGCATCAGTTCGAGTTCTACCTTCTAACAACACATACATTTCTTCTTGATTTGGTTGCTCGTAAACCAAAAAATTTGAATGATAGCTATGCGACTTATCTGGACTTTGTCAGGACGAGGTGAAGAAGATAAGAACGCAGGTTTTGTTGCTGCTTTTCTAATATTTGATTTAGCACTGGCATAACCTGCATATCTAACTAGGATCCCTTTCACTTGGAAACTTAAATGATGTGTCATTCTCTGAATATTACCATGACACCGAATCAGGGGCGGAGCTAGTTAGAAGAAAAGGGTTCAATTGAAATCTCCTGTTAAAAAGTTGTACTGCATGCTCACGAATAAGATATTGTTGACTTCTATATAAGATGTTGAATTCCTACGAGAAAAAATCATAGTAAAGTAACAAAGGGGTTCAAAAATTGCTTTAAATCTCAAGTATGACATTTTAGATCTCTTATATATATATACTACAAAATCCTGAGTCTACATCACAGTGGACACAATTGGCAGGAACTAGGACGAAGGATCCCTTTCGACTTGAAAAGTTTGTGACAGCTGATAATTCGCTACCGAGCTCAAAGAGGCACCATTTCCTGTCTCTTTTGGACGAGTGAAAGAGGCAATTTTAATTCCATCTGCTTAAATATATGGTTGATTTTCTTACTATATATACAGTATACTAGTCATCTCTACTTAGTTACTTATGAAATAAGTTGTTCTTAAGAGTATATGTTAAGAAAACACATAATTAGCATGCAAAATTACTTGTACACTCTATCTTCTCACAGTAATTAATGAAGTACAAATTTTTCAAGCCCATATAAAGTTAGGTGCATATATAGTTTTGAGAATGCACATGAGTTTTTTGGCATGAGTTGACAAAGTGCAAGTATCTAAATCTGAAATAGAGTAACATACATTTTTCTAAATTCAAATCCACCTCTCGGGCTGTTAGTTAGATGATAATCCTCTCACATTTTCGTATTATTGCTTGTTAATCGATCAAATCCACCTACAGTTCGAATATTGCTATTCTCAAAAGCTGTAATCCGACCGGTCATTTTGAGCATTTACATTCAGTTTGGTGGTTTGAGGTCATGAATAACTTCATATGGTGTATTGTGAGTTGTGTGTATCGTCGGTTTTGGTTTTCGATTGGTTCGAAATTTATTTGGAAGAATGATTCTCAATCAGAAGCGTTAAGTTGAAAGAGTTTACCAAGTTTGACTTTTATGTTGTTGACCTCAAATCGGAGTTTTGATGGCTCTGTTAGATCCGCATGATGATTTTGCACTTGGGCGTATACCCAGATTTGCATTTGAATGTTTCTAAAATATTTTGGCGTTAATTGGCGAAAGTTGGCAATTTGAAGGTTTGAAAAGTTCATAGGTTTGATCGGGAGTTGACTTTGATGTTATCGGGTTCGGATTGTTATTCTAGGAGTTGGAATGAGTTCGTTATGTCATTTGGAACTAGTGTGCAAAACTTGAGGTCATTCCGAGTTGATTTGATATAGTTCGACACGAGTTTTAGAAGTTGAAAGTTCATTAATTTTTTAAGTTTGAATTGGGGTGTGATTCGTGATTTTGATATTATTATGGGTGATTTGAAGCCTCAAGTAGGTTCAAATTATATTTTGGAACTTGTTGGTATATTTGGATGGGGTCCTGAGGGGCTCGGGTGAGTTTCAGAGTGGTTTCAGATCATTTCGGATGGTTTTTGTATTGCTGGTTTGATGGTGTCAGGTAAGACATCGCGATCACGAGCAAGCGATCGCGTTCGCGAAGATATAGACAAGCTGGAGGAGTTTTGTTATCTTTGTGTTGGAACGGTTTATGACTTCTTGTATGTGTCATGCATTCTACATGATTTATTGCGTTGTTCTCAATTGGCTAATCTGTAACTCTGTTATTACTTAATGATATGGTTGCCAATATGCATTTACCTACGTGGAGTTGTTATCTTATGTGTAAAAGAGATCTATCTTTTACACATAAGATATCTAAAAAGAATATTTTCATAATCTCAACATCAAATTCTTAAGAATATTTATAGCTTGTTTGGCCAAGCTTCTCAAGAGGCCAAAAGTATTTTTTTTCCCTAACTTGAGGTGTTTGACTAAACTTTTTTGGGGAAAAAAAGTACTTTTGGGAAGAAGCAGGAAAAAGTAGCTTCTTCCCAAAAGCAAAAGCAGAAGCAGTTTTGACTTTTTTCTTATAAAAAATACCCTTAACAAAATATAGTAAATACCAAAATAACCGTTAAACCTAATACTTAAGATATAATGTATAAATATTTCTTATTATTTTTAGGATAACTTTCTAATATATAGTGAGTTTAGGGCGCTTTTATATTTGTTGAATGATTTTTAATATATTTAACTTATATTAAATGAATTAAGAACTTTTAAATTTTATTTTCATATTCTACTTAAATAAAATAAAAAAATTTAATTATTGCCTGTAATAACAAATTTTTAAGATTATTTATTTACTTATAATATTAACTATTAAGTAAATCTATTCATGTCCTTATTCGTAATTTGATACTTAAAAGCACTTTCTGAAATGCTTGGCCAAACACAAATTATTGCTCAAAAGTGCTTTTCAGAGTAATTAGCCAAACACACTTCTCAAAATAAGCTGATTTCTCCAGTTTGGCCAAACAGGCTATTAGTTGTCCTGCTTATGCTCGTGTGAGAGATGAAAAACTTGAGCCGAGGGCAAAGAAGAACATATTTTTAGGGTATGCAAGTGGAATGAAAAGGTTATAGATTGTGGTACATAGATGAGAAGAATCTAGGATAAATTATCAGTAGAGATGTGACATTCAATGAATCTGTCTCACTAGACAGATAGAGGGAGAAGGCAATAGCAAAAAGATCTTGGAGTCAGTGACTGCATAGAGCTAAATATTGAATCTCCACTAGCTCAACCTAGTAGTTTTAAAGTAGAAAAAATGGAGGAGGTGAAAAATATTGATCAAGATGATAATATTAATGCACATGTGCAATATCAACCATATAACATTACAAAGAGAGAAGAGAGTGATCAATCTACCGCAAAGGTTGCAAACATAGTTGATGGGAATCTTCTAGGATATAAATTATGTGGGTTAACTCCTTCATACATATTGTATTCTTTATACATTTACTTATTTAATATAGTATGGATCTATTTCTTCTCCAATATCCACTAAATAACTTTTTATGGTACGTTATTATACAATTATTTTCCTTTAGGTCAATAAACAATATCATGTAGCTAGATCTTTCTCATCTTATAAATTAAATTTTCATCAATTTTTTTAGCGAAAATATGGTCTCCTTTGTAAATCTATCAGATATTAATTCAAACTAGTCCTCGATCACTCTTATATCGTTCATGTATCTATACTCTATCAGACTATCACTATTTCCAAAGTTTTATGGTCTCATATTCAATGCCATGATAGCTTGCACAAGTTTGAGTATCCATCTTATTCTTAAAATATATTGGAATCAATCTAATTTTTTCCCACTCGTTCAACATCCTTCCAAAGTTTAGTATAACATTAAACAGTTTGATAAGTCATGCTACTCCAACTGTTTTATAGCTTTTCCAACCCTCTATAAGGATTCCATTTTGATTACACGATTTTCTAATGCTCATATTTTTCATTACATCCTTCACTTCCGCAGGCATAATTTCACAAGTATAGCTAAAGTTTGATCTATTAATCAATATAGTCTCTCTATCTTTCCTCGATCTGATTATTTCTATCAATATGCTTTGTGCGCCTTACATCCTTGCTCCTCTTTTTTCTTTCAAATTTGCCAGTTTATTCACTTTTTTCTTCCCTTTCCGTATCACTGACTTTTAATACAAGTTATTTAGGACTTCTCCATTACAGAAAAAAACAATGGCCAATAATGGTGTTTACCCTTAAAATCGGATAACAATTAAATTTGTAAGTGATTTTAAGGATATATGATTTCACTTAGCACAAACTGAGAAATATAAGAATTGAAGTTAAAAATTAACTGTAAAATGAAGCAAATCAATGTAACGCGCAACTTTGGCCCTCGAGCTAGGTCGCCCTCGAACCAACTGAGTATATTATCGAAAAACAAGAACTGAACAACTGAATAAGAGAGCTTAAGAGATAAAACGTAATATATTGCTTTGTTATGCGTGAATCCCCTTACAAAATGATTGGAACCCCCTTTATATAGTAGAGGAGTTTTATATATGGTACAATTCTAAATACATAAGAAAGTTTTCTGATTGGTTAATCAACCGGTCTTAACTTGATATATGCCGAAATCTCCGCCATAATCCTCGTCCGGTCATGGATTCCTTGACTTTCTGTTATTCGACTTAGAATGTTTCCTTCGATCTCGCTAGATCCCTATCCTTCTCGGTCTCTACCTTAGCTGGTCTCGATCTCGATCGATCCCTGAACCACGAGCTAGGTAATATTTATTCATGTAATGATCCAATATAATTTGGGATTGAACCTCGGTCTGCCACCCCAGTCTCGATTAACCATAAAAATCGGGCAAGCGCGATTTTGACCGTATACAGATAGTCCCCTCATTGTTTGGAGAGTAATAACAAGAAACGATTTGAGCCTTCGATCATGACGTAATTGTCGTGACATCAGCAGTAGGAGTGACAGAAACGTCTCGTCGGTACAGTTTCCCAGGTATTTAATGCGCGTTAGTCGACGGTCGGCCACTACCATTTTTGAACCGTCATTGTGAAAACAATAAATAGCCCCCTTATTCATTATTTCAAACTTTACTTTCAAATCTTTTTCATTCCAATCTCCAGAGTTCTTTGCCTTCTTCAAATCTTCCTATCTTCAAATCTTTGAGTTTCTTTGCTTGTTCTTCTTAAAACACCAAATACTTCAGTCCTCATTCTTCTTTGCCCACAAAAGCTAAAAGACTAAATTGTTCCGTAGAAAGAAGTTGCTTCCTTATCTCGGCCGGCCGGCGAGAAACCAGTGGTGGAGCCACGCCCTGAAGAACTTATTCCCGGGGTGAGTATCATAGATTCCGACTTTAAGGTCGAGAAAACCTCATCAATTTCTGGTCGATGCGAGCCGATATCGAGATATATATGCTCGATACCCAAAAGCCACCTCGACCAGGTGAAGAAAGATTGCAACTGGGAAAAAAAAAGGTTGTGATACCGGTACCAATAGAAGCGATCACTACCCACGTGGAAGGGTTCCTGAGTGTTTACATTTATCCTTTCACACTAGGCCCCCTCGATCCGATCATCGTAGACTTTTGCAGGAAATACCAGGTGACCCTCGTCCAAATTCTCCCCTCTTTCTGGAGGATCATGATACTACTCCATTTTTTCGTGAGCAAAATCGACGGGCTTTCCTTCACCCTTGACCACCTCGTAAGATTATATAGCCCTCGACTATATCGAGGTAGGCTGATAAAGCTTAAACGCCGGGCCACCAAGGCGCTCATCTCGAGTATAGATGAAGACAAAGATCGGGGCTGGATGTGCCGGTTCGTTGGGTAAAGACCACGAACATAATCCCGGCTGAGAGCATGCCATTTCCTAAGAAATGGACTATGAAGCATAAGTATGATTCCATCTTTAATTTATGTTCGTTGATTTTACTTCTTCACCCTTTCTTATCAGTGTTTTTCTCGAGGCAGCCGTTGCTTGGATGCCGGGTGTGGTTCCCCACCTCGAGAACTGGGTTAGGAGCCTAGTTTTGACGTCAACATACATCGAGCGTGCATGGAGCGATTTGTCAAAGGGTCGGTGGGAGGCTCGTACTCATGGTAGGCCTTCTTCCTGATTTACCGATTTGCCTATCGTTCAAGCATCTTTTCAAACATGAGTTTACTTACTTTCTCCTTTTGTAGGTCTCGGAAAGGATGCGACTATGAGACCCCAGCCCGGTGATGAAGAAGTTTGACTACCTATCTCGAAATCGGTGAAGGAGAATAAGAGGAAAAGGGCCTCGAATTCCGAGGGTCAAAAACCCAAGAAGATAACAGCCCGTAAACCCAAGGGGAACACAATCCTGCTGACTATGGAGTCAGTCTGAAGAAGAAGAAGAAGAAGAAGAAGAAGAAGAAGAAGAAGAAGAAGAAGAAGAAGAAGAAGAAGAAGAAGAAGAGAAAGAAGATAATTCCAGGCTGGTGGCCCGTGCGCAAAGTAGCACCGAGATTCAGAGAACTTCGGAACCGGTGGGAGTTGATACTGCTCCGTCTAGGCTTGATGAGGTCGAGGAGGAGACTTCGGCCCAAGTCCCCGATCCGAGAGGAATCGAAGATGCTTTATCTCGGGGTGAAGAGACCGTTGAAGAGGCGGTGGATGCCGGTGCAGAAACCGAGCTTGAGGCTCCCCAAGACGGAGACGACGCCCCAAAAGACCCACTTGGGGCAATAGAGATCGGGGATTCCCCCTCGTTTCCTCCATTTTTAGAATTGATGATACGCGACGCTCAGACCGTGGAGACTTGTCACGGGGAGGGATCCCACAGAGAGGAAGATCCTTTTCGTGGTTATTTTATTGGGGTAGAAGATGTCACCGGTCTGAGTGACTTGGATGCTCCGAAGAAGAGCTCGGGCGAGGTAGGAGCGCCTTATATTTTCAACGAAGCCCAACAGGCCCTGAACCGGTTAAGTTCATATTTTCTTTGTCAATTTTCATACTTATACTTTTCTCCCCTTGTATAATTCCTTATTTCTATTTTTGTAGGCTTCTGTGCTTCATCACGAGGCTTTCTTCTGATCCCGAGGGGAGCTAAGCCGATACAAAGCCGAAAATTGAGGGCTTACTGAGGAAAGAGATGCCTTCAAGCTTCTCAGTAAGTAGAGAGAAGGGGAAGCAAAAGGACTTCGGGCTGAGCTAGAAGCATCTAAGAAAGAACAAGCTGATCTGGTTGAGCAGGTAAAAAGAATCTTTGAAGTTAATGGCACTTACTCAGGCATGATGGCTAACAGTTCGGTTCCACAGGTCCAGCAAAAGCTCGATGTGATCGGGGAGCTTCGTGAGGAAGTGGACACAGTGAAAGCAGAGGCTGAGGCATGGAAGAAAAATATGGACCGCCTTGCCTCAGAAAAGGAAGCCGCCCGAGCTCAACTGGCCTTGGCTGAGACCCAACTCCGAAGCTTGAAAAAGAATGCCTTGGTGCAAGCCAAGAAAATTGAGGAGTTCCAGTCTCAGTTGGGTTTAGCAACTTCCGATTGAGAGTGGCTAGCCATAGAACTTGCAACGGCCAAAACGGAGGTCGAAACGGCCACGGCTAATGCTGATGCAATGGTGACCGTCTACCGGTCCGACGCTGAAGCTGCTCAGGTTCGACCAAAGGAGGTTGCCGAAGCTTCTCAGGCTCGAGCAAACTGGGTTGTCGAGCATTCTAAATGCCAGTCTCGAAAGGAGACTCTCGAGGAGATCCATGCTCGCGGCTTCGATCTTACAGTCGAGATCGAGTATGCTAAGGAGCTCGAAGCTGAAGCCAGAGTGTTGGACTTTCCTGATGATGATGATTCTGGAAGTATGAGCGGATCTGAAAGTGGACAAGGCCTCGAGAGCAAAGATGCTGATCTCGGAGAAGACTAAGTCCTTTAGTGTTTTTTATGTTTCTTTTAAGACCGTTTCGGTCTTTTGTAGAGAAATTTGATCGGGCCATGTTGCCTTTGTAAATGATTTTTGACGTGTATATATATAAAAACTTTCTTCCTTTCTTCCTTATAAAATTATGAAGTTGTATTCTAAGGTCCGAGGTTTAGACAATTTGATTGAAATCAAACTAGTATAGCCTTTAGGCTTTACGATCGAGTGAGTGCTTGCTCGAACTCGAAGTAAGGTAACCCTTAGGTTTTTTATTTGAGCGAGGATGGTCTCTCGAACTCAAGGCAAAAACAACTGTTAGGCTTTTGTATTAGGCCGATATAGCCTTCGTAAAAAGATTGTTTATGGCTTTCTCCCCTTTTCGGCTTGAAAAAGTTTTTTATCATTTGTATTTGCAAAACTTGTAATGCCTTAGCATACAATTAGGAATTGTTTGGGAGTTCGAACAATTTTGTACTCATTAGAGTTTCGAGGCTTGATATTATCGAAGCCTTTTATGATTTTGCCAGAGGTAGCCTTTTTAACCGGTTTATGAGGAAATTTAAAGGCCTGTTTTGTTACGGAATTCGGACGTCTCCGAACCGTGTTAATTCGGCCATAGCCTTTTTAGTTCAGGATTTGCCCCTTGGGCGTATTTTCCCGTTTTACTTCGAGCTTGCCCGAAGTGTCAGCCCCCGAGTGGGGGTGGCCGTGGCCTATAAAAATCAAGGGTTTCCTAAAAGGTCTTATGATCTTGAAGTTTTAATGATTCGATCTCGTTTATTTTTCGGATGGCTGTCCCCGAGTGTGGGGGTAATTATCTGAACTCTGGTTATGGTTAGCCCTTAAGCCTGTTTACATAATAGATCGAGAATATGGAATTGTAAAGTAGAAAAAGGTTTGTAAGGCACGAGATATCGGCAAAGAAAAATACTTCTCTTTATAATTGATTATACATGCGTACATGTTCTCTGCCACGGCTCAAGCAAACTACGGGGGCACAGTTCGTTTGACTGTTTGGCCCTTATAAAATTTTTCTATCAAGACCCTGCTGCCATGAAGTAATTTCTTCTCATCAAAGTTGACATTCGATGGCAATGCCCCCCAGTATTCGAGGTTGATTGTAAAGAAACCTCGGATACTGTTGAATTGTTCTAAGTTAGCACGATCAATGGTTGCCTTACTAAAATCCTCGCCGGAAAACCCATTTGGGACAAAACTGGTCTAAGAGAAAAAGAGTGCAACACGTGCTTTCAGACCTAAAGGCTTCGTGTCGAAGAATCCATTGTTGTTTCTGGTCGAACACCTGCAAGGGTTAGTTTAAAATATAAATGAAAATGGAAGGGGCTATACCTTAGCAGTAGTATCGTTTTAGGTGTGATACGTTCCAATTGCTCGGCAGTTGTTCGCCATTCATCGTGCCAAGCTAGTAGGATCCTTTTCCGATGATTTCGAGAACCTATTACGGTCCTTCCCAGTTCGGACCTAGTTTTGTAATGACCCGACCAGTCATTTTGAGAATTTGCACTTCCCTCATGACCCAAAATCCAACTAGCCGTGATGACACCTAACCTCGCCCGTTAGGTAAGCCAAATAACAATAATCCGATTCAATTAATATTTAACTAACTCTAATACACTCCCCAAGGACTGGTAGTATAAATCATGAGCTTCTAAGAATAGAGTTTACAAAGTTGGTATGAAGTAAATACATCATCTATTTGAAAAGTACATAAACAGAGTTTTATGAATCTAAGGATACCATAAACAAGAGGCAGCTACCACCGAAACGCAGGTACATCTTCAGATCCAGCTCCCAACGAACACAGCAACAGCAGCAACCAACATCTGCACGCAAGGTGCAGAAGTGTAGTATGAGTACAACCGACCCCATGTACTCAATAAGTAACAAACCTAACTTTAGGTTGAAAGTAGTGACGAGCTAACACAAAGGTCGGATCCAACGCCAATATTCCACAACAGTTCATAACAACATAGTACAAGTAACAAAGAGGTATCTCAGAAATAAAAATGCTCAGTTCGTTCACAGTTTCAGAAAAATAGGCATTTCTTTCAAGTATCTCAGTGAAAACCCAAATCTTTTACCGAAAATGCCAAAAATATGAGTAAGTTTGAAAACAGTAATTTTCCAAAAAAAAATCCTTTCAACAATAAATCAGACGTTTCATTTCCTTTCCAGATAGCCAGTGGAAAATGCATCACTATTCTCATAAGCCGATAGGTGTAAGAAGTCATGAATGATGTGATACCGTGCAGCAAAAGGAAAAATGCATCTCTATGCATGTATGTCAAATGTGCATGTCAATGCGATGCAACTCAGTGATAAAATCATATGCATACTCTCAAAGTATCATTTCACTCAGTCCTCACAGTCGCTCATGCCTCATAGTCACTCAATCCTCCGAAATCACTCGACAATCGCACTCAGTAGGTACCTGCGCTCACTGGGTGTGTACAGACTCCGAAAGGGCTCCTTCAGCCCAAGCGCTATAATCTGTACGGACAACTCACGTGCTGCACGCATAACTCACATGCTATAGTATCAATATCTGTATCTGCACAGACAACTCACGTGCTATAATAAAGCTTATAAGGCTTGCTGCAGGCGGGCAGCCCCGATCCACATAATAATAAAGTATATAAAGCCAATATGGTCTGCTGCAGCATGCAGCCCGATCCCATAATTATCCTCACAATCAGGCCCTCGGCCTCACTCAGTCATCAATCTCTTTAGTCTCTCTCTCATGGGCTCACAATGTCATAAAAATAGCCCGAAAATGATGATATGATGTATCAATAAATAACAACGGAGACTGAGATATGATATGTAATGACATGAATATGACTAAGTATGAATTTTCAATTTAAAACAAATAATTCACAGCAATATGATCTCTGTGGGTCCCAATAATAGTGGCACATAGCCTCAACATGATTTTTAATATGATTCTTAGCTCAATTTCTTTAACATAAAACTACATAGAAAATGCCAAGATTATTTGACTATAAAATTCCACAGAAATAATTATGTCACAATTTCCATGGTGCACGCCCACACGCCCGTCACCTAGCATGTGCGTCACCTCCCAACAATTCACATAATACATATATTCAGGGTTCAGGGTTCATACCCTCAGCTCCAAGATTAGAAGAGTTACTTACCTCGAACAAGCCGAATCCAATATCGAGCAAGCTAAACAATGCTCCATAAATTCCATTCTGCGTGTAACAACTTCCGAACGGCTCGAATCTAGTCACAATTAATTTGATTCAGTCAACCTAAATTATAGGAATTTATTCCATATCAAAATACTAATTTTTCCACAAAATCCGAAATTACACTCAAAAATTGCCCGTAGGGCCCACATCTCAGAATCCAACAAAAGTTATAAAATATGAACGCTCATCTAACCACGAGTCCAACCATATAAATTTTACCAAATTCCGACATCAACTCGACCCTCAAATCTTCAATTAAAATCATTGAAGAGTTTTACCATTTTCAACCCAATCTTTACCCATTTGAACTCAACAATCTTTCCATAAACCTTATTGATGTATATAAATAATACTATTATACCCAAGAATCATACTCTTAATCACCCATCTTTACCCAAACTTGAAATTGAAGACTAGGGGTTAGAACCTTACCTCTTGGGTGAAGATCTTGTGATATTTCCTTGTTGGATTTCAAAGCTTGAACAAGATCTTGATGAACAAAGCACTTGAGCTTCTTCCTCTCTATGGAACACTCTCCCTTCTCTCTAAAAATGTCACATCTTTGCTCCAAAATGAGTCCCAAAGCCTATTTATCAAAATGGGGTCGGGTTATGAAAATAGAAAAATTAACCCTCTGAAAGCAGGTATGCGGTCGCATAATGGACCACAGAATGGGTATGCGGGTCGCAAAATGGTCGCAAAAATTGGTGCCTAGAACTAGGCTGTTCTGGTCCATTCCGTGACCAATTTGTGGTTGCAGAAGCACTTTCGCTATTGCAGAAATATTCTGCTATCACAGAATTGTCGCGGAATCTCATTTTTTTCCTGCCTTTGGTAATTTGGTGATAACTTCTTGTAGGAATGTCCAAATGACGAACGGTTTGATGTGTTAGAAACTAGACTCAAATATCTTTCATTTGATGGGTAATACCATATATAACACTTCGTATCATGAGATTTATGCTCATTTGAAGTTAGATCTTGTGCGAACTCACTTGAAACTTTAGTCTATTATGAAATTTCCAACTTCTATATTCGATGTCGAAACCTATCGAATCAAGTTCGATTGACCTCAAATTTTGCACACAAGTCATATATGACATAACAGACCTATTCCAATTTCCAGAATCGTATTCCGACCCCGATATCAAAAAGTCAACCCCCAGGTCAAACTTTCCAAAAATTCAACTTTCGCCATTTCAAGCCTAATTCTACTACGGACCTCCAAATAATTTTCCGGGCACGCCTCTAAGTCCAAAATAACTATACGGAGCTATTGAAATCATCAGAATTCAATTCTGAGGCCGTTTATGCATAAGTGAATATTCGGTTAACTTTTCTAACTTAAATTTTCAATTATGAGGCTAAGTGTCTCATTTCACTCCGAAATCCTTCCGGACCCAAACTAACTAACCCGATAAGTCATAAATCAACTGTAAGGCATAAATTGAGCAGTAAATGGGGGAATGGGGCTGTGATACTTAAAACGACCGGTCGGGTCGTTACATTCTCCCTCACTTAAATATGTGTTCGTCCTCGCACGTGCCAAGAGTTGTACTTAACCTTTAAATCTCTATTCCACCTTACCACGCACATACCCGGTGGTGATCTCACGTCACCCTATTCTATATAGGCCTGACCACACAACATAACTGAAAATCATTAATTTAACCTTAGCCCAAAAACCATGGAACCAAATTTCTAACATCCAGAATTCTTTTCAAGACCCGAATCTCACATCTACACACTGTATAAGCCTGAACAAGCTGTATCCAGCCATAACCATAATCCCAGATATAATCACATAATATACTACACAACTCACATACTCGTAGCACCATTTCTGATCACAGTAGCTACTCAAAACCAACCAAGTACTAGTATAAAACCCCGCATTCAACATAACCTCATTCTGAAACCTTCGTACACTGCCAATGATGAAAGAAACAATCAAAAACTCATAACCACTCATCGTATCAACTAGCCATGGAGCTCTCTCGCCCCAACCAAAACCATAATCCTCTCCTAAGCCGGCTTTCAATATTATCCTCCTGAATATACCATAATCAAGCCCGATAGTACCCATTCTAGGTCCAATGACCTTATATTATTAAACACCACTATCCTACATACACGACACATCAATATAACTCAAGCCACAACTGCGCAATCTGTGTACCCGAATATAGGAGATCTCAAGGAAGAGAACCGTATTGCAAGTTTAACAAGCACAACCATAACCGCAATGTTACAACCAACTCCTCACATTTTGTGAAGAGGATAACTGTAGGTGCATGTGCACAATTGTAGAGGAAGGAAATTAATAGATCAGATAAATTATTATAGAAATAGAATTCCCACACACGGCACGGACAACTCACGTGCCAATAATATGAATCGTCTGGCATGGTCACAGGCCTCCAGTCCCAGCATATCATACAAGAGAAATTAAATAAATACACTTGTATATGATAGTGAAATAAAATTCTCATGCTCCTGGACTGGTAGAAATAGCACGCCATAGTGTAAGCACATGCAAAGTCTGCTATCACACTTCAAATCAAAAAATTTTAATTTTTTTTAACGCAGAATTAGTAACTATCCCGTTTATTTAGGGAATCGTCTTCTTTGTAACCTCAAGTATAGCCCAGATAGTTCTCAACAAAGGTACGAATATAGGAAATGTTATAACTTTATGCTTAATAGTCAACTCTAGGCATATAATAGCCTAAGCATTCTTCCGAGTATGAATACTTGCTCTAATGACCGCACATGGGCTCAAACCTCACATATATGCGCACTCATAGCGCATAGCTATCACAAATAATTAACGCAACTAGTGCCTCCACCGAGTTTTAAATAAAATAGTCACCTCAAAAAGGTTGCAACCCCAAAACAATATACTTTTGAGAACTCCCAGTCTCCAAATTCATTGAACACATGAATTACCGTAACTGATTCCAACTCCAGCACTAAAATGACTAACACATCTTCCATTCACGATAATCCCATGAGGAATACTTTCATAATTCTTCCGTACCACATAACAATAATTTGAATATCAGCAGTCTATCAACCAGGTGAGTACTGCAATACCGATGAACATCCGTAAGTCAAAACACAATGTGCCTTCTGAAACGCGCACCCTTATCAGGAATTACCGAGCAGTTATAACATTCATCGAAATATTTGAAACTGACCATGCTGTCCAACATTCGTTACTTTCTCTTCAAGACTGAACTGTCACCTTGTACATGTGAATCCTAATCCCGCACAACACACCACATCTATTATGCCATCATGTGATAAGCACAAGAATCCCATTATAAACTCTGAGTCACCAGCAAATTACATACCTGGTTAGTTAGAAACCTTCCTCTTGCTTCCTTCCAGGAGAAAATCACAATACACAACATGTTTCCCACACCAGTAAAAACATATCTGGTTCAAACCATGGTAGAAACCATCAAGAACACTTTAAAATCTATCTGCACATAACCAAGCTATTAGAACTAAATTTCTCTAACTCGACCAAACCACGTAGGTGGCCAAACCCAAGAATATTGCCACCAAAACATTTGTAGAGTCTCACCACATCATAATTACCCCTATAAATACCACAACCGAAACACCCACTCTGAAAATACCTTATTTGAGTCTAAGGCCGTTTCATTCACCTTCCTGATACCGAAATATAAAATCCATAATGATATACAAAAATGCCACAAGTCTCGACACATTCAACTTAAATCTCAGATTTTAGCCACAAACAAATCCGCCAAAAATTCTCAATTGTTACATATTAATCTCGAATCCATTAAAACTTTCTCGAGAGTCACCCCCTTTGTTCAAATCCACATTACACCGCCTAAATGGGCCAAAAGACACGTGTCCTATTAGCACAACAACACTTAAAGAAGTAACTCTACTTTAATACCACTTATCAAATTCATACTCTGTGCGCACTACATCATTCACAAATAACAACTCACTCATCCCACGATTTTCATATATTCATAAGTGCAATATAACCCGTATCCAGGAATTTCCTTATTCGTGTTATCCTCAATCTCAACTTCTGCCAGTCATAAATAACCCACCAGTATGCCTCGGCCCAAAACTAAACCTTTACATATAACTATAAAATTGAATTATCAATAGTAGGCTCCCCCACTTGGCTCAAAGCCATAGATTGAAACATTCCATAACTCACAATACCAATACTCTATTACTGCCATAATGCCATAGTCAGTTCAACGAAACTTCTTCTCAAACTCATGCAACGCCAACCATAAAAATACTCCAAATCATCCGCTAAGCTCGCAATCATTCTCTTGACACTCAAGTCAACTTTCTCAGCCAGATTCAAATTTAAATCTCCACACATACGCCTTGCTGGCAGAAAAGAAACTCTCCACTCATATATAAGTAACATACCTATGTAGATTCTCCGCATGGGATAATCCACTTGCTTACCTCAAATTGGTATCTTGTTATACCCTTTCGCAATCACAATTACTACGCAATCACTTAATCTTTCCAAGTCCCAACTTATTAACAAGATATGAGAATTTAGTTTGTCCCATAATTTAACAACGTGAAAGATCCTTTAAAATATTCATACTCGAGACTGTACGTCACATCAAATCGAAATTCAAGCACCCAATGGCCTTTCCTTTACATTTCAAGGAAACACTTCTCGTCATATTCAAATCGTCTTAACACATCCCGCAGTCACATCATACCCATCACACAGCCATTCCACCGCTCATCGAGCCACAAATTCCACTCGTAGGGTCATTACCGGACATATGAGTCCAATTGTACAAGTTACAACTGAAGCTTCCGAGATTAAGTTGCGGTCTAACCATGGCCTCAAGTCCTCCAGACTGGCCCATCACCAAAACATAGAATACTCACCTCGAACCACGTCAATGGAATCACAAGCCGGCGGTGCACAACTGAAATCGAGTGCTCATGTGCGCATACGAATGCGTGGAAGGAATTCAAAGAGTTATATTTCAAGCTGAATCAATTCCGCACGATAAAGAAAGAAAGATGGGAAATTATCCTAAATTCTCTGTAGCCTCTCGAAGATAAGTATGGACGTCATCGTACCGATCCACAAGACTCTACTAGACACTTGTTCATGACTTGTAGAACCTATGAACCTAGAGCTCTGATACCACCTTGTCACGACCCAAAATCCAACTAGCCGTGATGGCACCTAACCTCACTTGCTAGGTAAGACAAATAACAATAATCCGATTCAATTAATATTTAACTAACTCTAATACATTCCCCAAGGACTGGTAGTACAAATCATGAGCTTCTAAGAATATAGTTTATAAAGCTAGTATGACGTAAATACATCATCTATTTGAAAAGTACATAAACAGAGTTTTATGAATCTAAGGCTACCATAAACAAGAGGCAGCTACCTTCAGAACGCAGGTACATCTTCAGATCCAGCTCCCAACGAACACAACAACAGCAACAGCCAATATCTGCACGCAAGGTGTAGAAGTGTAGTATGAGTACAACCGACCCCATGTACTCAATAAGTAACAAACCTAACCTTAGGTTGAAAGTAGTGACGAGCTAACACAAAGGTCGGATCCAACGCCAATAATCCACAACAGTTCATAACAGTATAGTACAAGTGACAAAGAGGTATCTCAGAAATAAAAATGCTCAGTTCGTTTACAGTTTCAGAAAAATAGGCATTTTTTTCAAGTATCTCAGTGAAAACCCAAATCTTTTACCGAAAATACCAAAAATACGAGTAAGTTTGACAACAGTAATTTTCCAAAAAAACAATCCTTTCAAAAATAAATCAGATGTTTCATTTCCTTTCCAGATAGCCAGCGGAAAATGCATCACTATGCTCATAAGCCAATAGGTGTAAGAAGTCATGAATGACGTAATATCGTGCTGCAAGAGGAAAAATGCAACTCTATGCCTGTATGTCAAATGTGCATGTCAATGTGATGCAACTCAGTGATAAAATCATATGCATACTCTCAAAGTATCATTTCACTCAATCCTTCCAGTCACTCAATCCTTCCAGTCACTCAATCCTCACGGTCACCCATACCTCATAGTCACTCAATCCTCCCAAATCACTTGGCACTCGCGCTCGGCACTCGTACTCAGTAGGTACCTGCACTCACTGTGAGGTATGTACAGACTCCGGAGGGGCTCCTTCAGCCCAAGCGCTATAATCTGCACGGACAACTCATGTGCTGCACGAACAACTCACGTGTTATAGTATCAATATTTATATCTGTACGGACAACTCACGTGCTATAATAATGCCTATAAGGCCTGGTGCAGGCGGGCAGCCCCGATCCGCATAATAATAAAGTATATAAAGCCAATATGGCCTGCTGCGGTGTGCAGCTTGATCCTATAATTATCCTTACAATCAGGCCCTCGGCTTCACTCAGTCATCAATCTCTCAGTCTCTCTCTCATGGGCTCACAATGTCATAAAAATAGCCTGAAACTAATGATATGATGTATCAATAAATAACAACAGAGACTGGGATATGATATATAATGACATGAATATGACTGAGTATGAATTTTTAATTTAAAACAAATAATTCACAACAATATGACCTTTGTGGGTCCCAATAATACTGGCACATAGCCTCAACATGATTTTTAATATGATTCTCAGCTCAATTTCTTTAACATAAAACTACATAGAAAATGACAAGATTATCTGACTATAAAATTCCACGAAAACAATTATATCACAATCTCCATGGTGCACGCCCATACGCCTGTCACCTAGCATGTGCGTCACCTCCCAACAATTCATATAATATATATATTCAGGGTTCATACCCTCAGCTCCAAGATTAGAAGAGTTACTTACCTCGAACAAGATGAATCCAATGTCGAGCAAGCTAAACAATGCTTCAGAAATTCCATTCTGCGCATAACAACTTCAGAACAGCTCGAATCTAGTCACAATTAATTTGATTCAGTCAACCCAAATTATAAGAATTTATTCCATATCAAAATATTAATTTTTCCACAAAATCCGAAATTACACTCAAAATTCGCCTGTGGGGACCACGTCTCGAAACCCAACAAAAGTTACAAAATATGAATGCTCATCCAACCACGAGTCCAACCATACAAATTTCACCAAATTCCGACATCAACTCGACCCTCAAATCTTCAATTAAAGTCATTGAAGATTTTTACCATTTTCAGCCCAATCTTTACCTATTTGAACTCAACAATCTTTCCATAAACCTTATTGATATGTATAAATAATACTATTACACCCAAGAATCATACTCTTAATCACCCATCTTTATCCAAACTCGAAATTAAAGACTAGGGGTTAGAATCTTACCTCTTGGGTGATGATCTTGTGAAATTTCCTTGTTGGATTTCAATGCTTGAACAAGATCTTGATGAATAAAGTATTTGAGATTCTTCATATCCATAGAACACTCTCTATTCTCTCTAAAAATGTCAGATTTTTGCTCCAAAGTGAGTCCCAAAGCCTATTTATCAAAATGGGGTCAGGTTATGAAAATAAAAACATTAACCCTACGAAAGCAGGACTGCGGTCGCATAATGGACCACAGAATGGGTATGCGGGTAGCAAAATGGTTGCAAAAATTGGTGCCCAGAACTGGGCTGTTCTGGTCCATTCTGCGACTAGTTTGCGGTCACAGAAGCACTTTCGCGGTCGCAGAATTATTCTGCGATCGCAGAATTATCGCAGAATCTCATTGTTTTCCAGCCTTTAGTAATTTAGTCATAACTTCTTGTAGGAATGTTTAAATAATGAACGGTTTGAAGATGTAAAAACTAGACTCAAAGATCTTTCATTTGATAGGTAATACACCATATAACACTTCGTATCATGAGAGTTATGCTCATTTGAAGTTAGGTCTTATGCGAACTCACTTGAAACGTTAGTCTATTATGAAATTTCCAACTTCTACATTCGATGCCGAAACTTATCGAATCAAGTCCGATTGACCTCAAATTATACACACAAGTCATATATGACATAAAGGACCTATTCTAATTTCTGGAATCAGATTTCGATTCCGATATCAAAAAGTCAACCCCCCGATTAAACTTTCCAAAAATTCAACTTTCACCATTTCAAGCCTAATTCTACTACGGACCTCCAAATAATTTTCTGGACACACTCCTAAGTCTAAAATAACCATACGGAGCTATTGGAATTATCAGAATTTAATTTCGAGGACATTTACACATAAGTGAATATCCAGTCAACTTTTCCAACTTAAGTTTTCAATTATGAGGCTAAGTGTCTCATTTCACTCTGAAATCCTTTCGGACCCAAACCAACTAACCTGATAAGTCATAAATCAACTATAAGGCATAAATTGAGCAGTAAATAGGGGTACGGGACTGTGATACTCAAAACAACCGGTCGGCTCGTTACAACTTTGCTCAGTAGTTTACGGGCGTGAGTAGCTATGTATGATATATTTTGACTTGTATGAATCATTGGTTTGGTTTTCAGGTTATTCGGGACTGATTTGAAAGAATGATTCTCAACTAGGGAGCTTTAAATTTGAAAGAGCTGACCAAGTTTGACTTTTTGTATATTTGAACCCGGAACAGAGTTTTGATTGTCCCATTAGCTCCGTTGGGTGATTTCGGACTTAGGAGCGCGTCCGGATTATGATTTGGAGGTCCGTGGTTGAATTTGGCTCGAAATGGCGAAAGTTGAAATTTTAAAAAGTTTGACCGGGAGTGAACTTTTTGATATTGGGGTCGGATTTCGATTCCGGAAGTTGGAGCAGGTTCGTAATGTCGAATATGACTTGTGTGCAAAATTTTGGCATCGGTTATGGAAGTTTGAAGTTTCAAAGTTCATTGAATTCGAATTGAGGTGTAATTCATCATTCCGATGTTGTTTTGTGTGTTTTGAGGCCTCAAGTAGGTCTGTGTTATGCTGTGAGACTTGTTGGTATATTTGGATGGGGTCCCGAGGGGCTCGGGCATGGTTCAGATCGATTTTAGGCTATTTTCCTTCATGTTTTCAGTGCTGGTGTCTGGTGTCACATTTCTTCATCGCGTTTGTGTGGCAAGTATCACGAACGCGTAGTGTATTTTGATGGAAGCAGCAATTGTTCTTCTCAATCGCGAAGTATGTCTCGCATTCGTGTAGAGTTAGGGCAAGTCCTCTTCGCGATCTCGTATGGAGGATTGTGTTCGCGTAGTGTTGAGGTTGGTAGCCGGGAATTTGAGCATTCTTCTATGCGATCGCTTAAGGTTAGTCGCGTTCGCAAAGCTTTGGCAGCAGTGTTCATCGCATTCTCGTGAGGTGCATCGCGAATGCGTAGAGTCTTTTGTGGAAGTGTGCATTTTGTTCATCGTGAACGCGATGGTTTTCCCGCGTTCACGAAAGAGGACGTCTGGGTAGTGTATATAGTGCTCTATTTCGAAGGTTTCAGACATTTTTATATTTTGGGAGCTATGGAGCTCGGATTGAGGCGATTCTTGAAGCAATCTTCATCACAAGGATTGGGGTATGTGTTCTCTACTCGGTTTTGGTTATATTTCATGAATATACCTTCGTTTTTGGTAATTGGATTGTGAATGTTAAAGAGTAAATTAGGGGTTTTGGCCTAAAGTTTCATAATGAGAATTTTTGAGTTTTGAACATCGAATTGGAGTCGGATATGAGTGAAACTAGTATGGTTGGACTCGTAATTGAATGGGTTGTTGGATTTTGTAAATTTTGTCTGGTTTCGAGGTGCGGGCCTAGGTTGGGCATTTGGCTGATTTTGGGCTTTTGATTCAAGATTTGATCTTTTTCGATCGGGGTTGGTTCCTTTAGCATTGTTTGGTGTACTTGAGTTTTTTTTGGTTAGTTTTGAGCTGTTTGGAGGTCAGAACGCACGGGATGGCATTTTGGAGCATCGCTTGGCTTGCTCAGTGTTGGAATTGGTTTGTTCGAGGTAAGTAACTCTTCTAATCTTAGTGTTGAGGGTATGAAACTCCAAAATACGTGTTATATGATTGGTTTTGAGGTGACGCACATGTTAGGTGACGGGCGTGTGGGCGTGCACCATGTGAATTGAGACTCTGTTGTTCCCATGGCACTGTATAGTGGTCCTACTTTGTTGATATCCATGTTTTCACCATGTGATAAAGTAGTTAAGCTATCAATCATGCTAAATATCATGTTTAGGCTTTATGCTGATATTGGTAGGACCCATAGTGGTCGTTTCTTGCTGTTATGTCACTGATTTTATTGATATATTGTACTCAGTCATATTCATGCATTCATATCATATCTCAGTCTCAGTTGTTGTTTATTAATACATCATATCATTGTTTTTGGGCTAGTTTCGTGGCATTGTGAGCCCGTGAGTGAAACTGGAGAGATTGATGATTGAGTGAGGCCGAGGGCCTGAGTGAGAGTGACATTTTGGGATCGGGCTGCACGATGCAGCATATTATATTGATTATATTTTATATGGGTCGGGTTGCACGCCGCAACGAGCCTTAGTGCTGTGTGTATATATATATATATGGATCAGGTTGCATGACGCAATGAGCCTTATGGCTATTTATATTTTATGGGATCGGGCTGCATGCCGCAGCGATATAGCGCTTGGGCTGAAGGATCCCCTCCGGAGTCTGCACACCCCCAGTGAGCACAGTCGATTATATATATATATGTGGACCGGGCTGCACGCCGCAGCGGGTATTGTACAGCGCTGAGTGATTGAGTATGCTGAGCATTGACAATAGTGAGAGAGGATGCGAGACAATGACATTGAGTACTCTAAGAGAGTGAGTACATGATCTCATCATCGAGATACATTGCATTTGACAAGCGTACTTGAGATACATGCATAGAGGTGCATTTCTTTCTACTACCCGGTTTTGGGGACATTTATGATTTTATCTATATCTTGACATGTAGGCATAGAGAAGTACTTTCCTCATGCTACCTGAAAATGAAACATCTTACTATTTGTTGAAAGGAGTTTTGGGAAAAATCATTGTTTTCAAACTTACTCGTATTTTGGCTTTTTCGGTAAAAGATTTGGATTTTCACTGAGATACTTGAAAAGAAATGCCTATTTTTCTAGAACTGTGAACGGACTGAGACTTTTATTTCTGAGATACTCTTTTTTTACGTGTACTATGTTGTTATGAACTGTTGTGGAATATTGGTGTTGGACCCGACCTTTCTGTTAGCTCGTCACTACTTTCAAGCTAAGGTTAGGTTTGTTACTTATTGAGTACATGGGGTCGGTTGTACTCATACTACACTTCTGCACCTTGTGTGCAGATGTTGGTTGTTGATGTTGCTGTGTTCGATGGGAGCTGGATTGAAGATGTACCTGCGTCCCGGCTGTAGCTGCCTCTTATTCGTAGTAGCTTTAGATCTGTAAAACTCTGTTTATGTACTATTCAAACAGACTATGTATTTATTTTATTTCCGCTTTGTAAACTCTATTCTTAGAAGCTCATGATTTGTACTACCAGTTCTTGGAGAATGTATTAGATTCAGATATGTCTTTACTTAATTGCTTAATTAATTGTTATTAAGATTGGTTAGTAGTTAATTGGCTTACCTAGCGGGTTGGGTTAGGTGCCATCACGACTAGTCAGATTTTGGGTCGTGATAAGGTGGCATCAGAGCTCTAGGTTCATAGGTTCTACAAGTCATGAGCAAGTGTCTAGTAGAATTTTTGATAAGTAGGGATTTTGACCGCTTATTTGCTCTCTTAATTTGTGATTAGATGACTATAGTGTGTGTATGATGAGACTGCCAAATATGTTCAGATTGTTCGAATGTGACGAGAAGAGTTTACTTGAGATGTAGCAAGGACTTTGGGGTGTTTGATTTCTGTCTTGATTTGGCGTGTGGTCTCGAGTTATGTGTGTGTTGAGGGATCTCTCATGTTATTTAGTTGTGGAGTGAATTAAATTCTCATGTCTTGTTGATGAGTTCAGAATCAAGAAGATTAAGTTATTGCATAGTAGTCGTGACTGTAGAAGGGTATAGAGAGATGTCGGTTTGAGGCAGAGCAGGCGGGTTTTCTCCTGCGAGGTGTCCTGAGGTTATGTGGTCCTTATGATGTTTTGTAGAGAGTTCTCTTTTACCAGTAAATGATATATGTTGCAATTTGAGTTTGGATTGCTTGTGGAAGTTGGCTTGACTATTACAAGGTTGAATGCGAGATTTCCAAACGATTTGAGGTATTATATGGTTTGTGTTACATGGGCTTGCAAAGGATTTAGTTGAATTTCAGTACGGGATTCTGGCAGTAATAGAGTATGGGTATCGTGATGTTATCAACTATTTTGTTCTATGGCTTTGAGCCAAGTAGGGAAGTCTGCTATCGACGAGTTATTTGCACGGTTATGTGTCATATTGGTTACGGTTCGGGGTATACTGGTGAATTAGTTATGACTTGCAGAGGTCGAGATCGAGGATGACTCGGGTAAAGGAATTTCTAGATATAGGTTGTATTACGCTCTATGGGTATATGGGAATCATAAAATAATTGAGTGGTTACTCGCGAAGGATGTAGGGTACATAGAGTAGAAATTTGCTCGATTGCTTAGGAGTATGGACTGCTCTCTTAGGTGTTGGTGTACTAATGGGGCACAGGTCGTTCGGTCTGTTTGGTCAGTTCAATTGAGATTTGAGTAGAGTGGATGACTCTCGAGAATGGTTCTAATGGATTCAAGAATTATATGTAGAAATTGAGAATTTCGGATTGGTATATGGCTCGGATCTGATATTTCCATGGGATGGTGTCGAGACTTGTGGAATTTTTATATCATTGTGGATTATACATTTCAATATCAAGAAGGTGAAGGAAACAGTTTTAGGTTCACATAAGGTCTCTTTAGAGCGAGTATCTCGGTTGTGGTGCTTTGGGGTGCTTACGAGGGAAGTCAGCGGCTTATGGGCCCTTAGGGCGTGGTGGTTTTATACTAGGGCCTCTTGTGTGGTGAATTTTGGTTAAGGACCGTGATGCTCCAGAAAGGAGAAGTATCAACTTGAAGGCAATTTGTAAGGGACTTGGAGAAATATGACAGCTTGGCAGTAGGTTGGGTTGGCACAGTAATGGGTATAATCGGTTCTTTGGGTACTTATGACATGGCTAGACTCTACAGGTGTTTCATGGCAATGCTCTTGGGTTTTGGCAACCTGCGTGGCTGGGTTGAGTTAGAGAGATTCGGTTCAGGTAGCTTGGTTGTGTGCAAATGGGTTTTGAAGAGTTCTCGCTGGCTTTTACCATGGTTCGAGTGGTATATTTCCTACCGGCGTGAGGAATATGTTGCGTATTGAAATTTTCTCCGGGATAAGATCAAATGGAAGGTTTCTGACTGATCGGGTATGTATTCTGCTTGTGACTCAGAGTTGATTATGAGATTTTTGTACTCTTCGCAAGATGGCATGGTAGACGCGGTGTATTGAGTGAAATTGAGATTTGCTTGTGCAAGGTCACAGTTCAGTTTTGAAGGGAAGGACATAAATTCATAGGCAGCATAGACGGATTCAGATGACTAGGCAAATGATATTACTAATCGGTATGGCCTGATGAGAGTATATATTTCAGAAGGGGCAAGGTGTTTTGATTTATGGGCACTTCATTGGTATTATGGCACTCTCCTGGTTGATCGACTACTGATATGCAAATTTTGCCAGGTGACACGGAAGAATGTTAGAAGTATTCCTCGTGGGATGATCATGTATGAGAGATGTGTTAGACATTCGGGCGGTGGAGATAGAATCAGAAATGGTGATTCGTGTGTTCTATGGATTTTGAGACTGGGAGTTCTCAGGAGCAGATTGTTTCATGGTTGTGGACTGTGCAGTCGTGGCCGAAGCTAGCCAGATGATAGTATGAGTTATGATTCAGTCATTTTGGGCTTTTGGAGGGCTATTTATCTAGTTGTGGGTGGTCGGAGTTGATTTGGGGGTCCGTTGGTAGGCCCAATTAGGATGTGTATTCTACACCGAGCCGGATTGGTTGGCTCCATACTGCTATTATTGAGAGATGTACCATTCGGTTGTTGTTGAACTTATTCGTGGTTGGAAATGATCTGTGAGTTACTCTTTTATGCTACGAAGAGTTGTGATCCGTTGGTTATAAGCACACCTGGTGCGGTTCTAGTTGGGATTTATAGCGGAATGTGAGCGAGATGAGTAGTTGGGTATTACATGATTGATTGCATATTGGTTATGTCCTTTCGAGTTTTGGATGGCATTGTGTCATTGGCTTCTTCGTGGTTATGGTAATGCACTTTGAGTACTTGATGTCGGATTGCGCGTGGTTATTGATTTTGAGCATGGTGGCTGAGGTATTTCATATGGACCAGTATTTGGATAGGGTCGCTCATTGTAGCAGAGTTATGTGAAAATATGATCATTTGTGTTAGAGTTGTATGTTATGGTTCTATAGTGTGTGATGGGTTTAAGCATTTCGTTGTGGTGGTACTTGTTGAGCTTTCGGGACAGTTCTCTCGTTTGAGTCATTTTTTCCATGATTGAGTACATTTGGAATGTTGCTATTTGGTGCACGGATTGCATGGGTTGTGGCTGTAGATTATATTGATGTGTCATGTCACTAAAGTGGTCATGTTGGATGAGATGAGGTCGTTAGACATAGGATAGATACTATCGGATTTGATTACAGCATGTTTGGAAGGATAATATAGAAAATCGGCTTAGAATTGGCTATAGTTCTTGTCGAATGAGAGAGAGTTCCATGACCGGTTGATCTGATGAATGGTTATGAGTTCTGTATGTTTCTTTCATCATCGGTAGTGTACGAAGGTTTTAGAGTGAGGCTTTGTTTGATATGAGGTCTGTTACCGGTATTGGCTTGTTATGAGCAGCTACTGTGATTTGAAATTTTTGCTATGAGTATTTGAGCTATGTGATTACATCTTGGGTTATAGATATGGCTTGATACAGCTTGTTCAGATTTATACAGTATGTAGATTCGAGATTCTAATCTTATAGAAATTGTGGATGTTGGAAATTGGATTCTACGGTTTATGGGCTAGGTTGAATTAAGAACTACAATTATGTTGTGTTGTCGGGCCTATATGGGATAGGGTGACATGAAATCACCCCTTGGTATGTGCATGGCAAGGTTATACGGCGGTTTGATGGCGTTGAGAATAACTCGGGACACATTCGAGGACAAACGTATGTTTAAGTGGGGGAGAATGTAATGACCCGATCGGTCATTTTGAGCATTGGCACTTCGCTTGGTAGTTTACTGGCGTGAGTAGCTCCGTATGATGTATTTTGACTTGTGTGAATCATCGGTTTGGTTTTCAAGTTATTCGGGTCTGATTTGGAAAAATAATTCTCAACTAGGGAGCTTTAAATTTGAAAGAGTTGACCAAGTTTGACTTTTTGTAAATTTGAACCCGGAACGGAGTTTTGATTGTCCCATTAGCTTCGTTGGGTGATTTCAGACTTAGGAGCGCGTCTGAATTGTGATTTGGAGGTCCGTGGTTGAATTTGGCTCGAAATGGCGAAAGTTAAAATTTTGAAAAGTTTGACCGGGAATGAACTTTTTGATATCAGGGTCCGATTCCGAAAGTTGGAGAATGTCTGTAATGTCGAATGTGACTTGTGTGCAAAATTTGAGGTCAATCGGACGTGATTTGATAGGTTTCGGCATCGGTTATGGAAGTTTGAAGTTTCAAAGTTCATTGAATTCGAATTGAGGTGTGATTCGTCATTCTGATGTTGTTTTGTGTGTTTTGAGGCTCGAGTAGGTCCGTGTTATGTTGTGGGACTTGTTGGTATGTTTGGACGGGGTCCCGAGGGGCTCGAGCGTGGTTCGGATCGATTTCGGGCTATTTTCCTTTATGTTTTCAGTGCTGATGTGTTCTAGTGTCTGGTGTCACATTTCTTCATCGCGTTCACGTGGCAAGTATCGTGAATGCGTAGTGTATTTTGATGGCAACAACATTTCTTCTTCGTGATCACGAAGTATGTCTCGCGTTCGTGTAGAGTTGGGGCAAGTCCTCTTTGGGTTCGCGTATAGAGGATCGCGTTCGCGTAGTGTTGAAGTTGGCAGCCGGGAATTTGAGCGTTCTTCTATGCGATCGCGTAAGGTTAGTCGTGTTCGCGAAGCTTTGGCAGAAATGTTCATCACGTTCGCGTGGGGTGCAACACGAACGCGTAGAGTCTTTTGTGGCAGTGTGCATTTTATTCATCGCGAACGCGATGGTTTTCCCGCGTTCACGAAAGTGGACGTCTGGACAGTGTATTTTGTACTCTATTTCGAAGGTTTCAGACATTTTTACATTTTGGGTGCTATGGAGCTCGGATTAAGGGGATTCTGGGAGCAATTGTCATCACAAGGATTGGGGTAAGTGTTCTCTACTCGGTTTTGATTATATTTCATGATTCTACCTTTGTTTTTGGTAATTGGATTGTGAATGTTAAAGAGTAAATTGGGGGGTTTGGCCTAAAGTTTCATAATGTGAATTTTTGAGTTTTGAACATCGAATAGGAGTCGTATTTGAGTGAAACTAGTATGGTTGGACTCGTAATTGAATGGATTGTTGGATTTTGTAAATTTTTTCGGGTTCCGAGGTGCAGACTTGGGTTGGGATTTTGGCCGATTTTGGGATTTTGATTCAAGATTTGATCTTTTTCGATCGGGATTGGTTCCTTTAGCATTGTTTTATGTACTTGAGTTGTTTTTGATTAGTTTCGAACCGTTCGGAGGTCGGAACGCGCTGGATGGCATTTTGGAGCATCGCTTGGCTTGCTCAGTGTTGGAATTGGCTTGTTCGAGGTAAGTAACTCTTCTAATCTTAGTGCTGAGGGTATGAAACTCCAAAATACGTGTTATGTGATTGGTATTGAGGTGACGCACATGCTAGGTGACGGGCGTGTGGGCATGCACTATGTGAATTGAGACTTTGTTGTTCCCATGGCACTGTATAGTGGTCCTACTTTGTTGATATCTGTGTTTTCACCTTGTGATAAAGTAGTTAAGCTGTCAATCATGCTAAATATCATGTTTAGGCTTTATGCTAATATTGTTAGGACCCATAGTGGTAGTTTCTTGCTGTCATCTCACTGATTTTATTGATATATTGTACTCAGTCATATTCATGCATTCACATCATATCTCAGTCTCGNGAAATACGTGTTATGTGATTAGTGTTGAGGTGACGCACATGCTAGGTGACGGGCGTGTGGGCGTGTACCATGTGAATTGAGACTCTGTTGTTCCAAGGAAACTATATTGTGGTCCTACTTTGTTAATATCGGTGTTCTCACCATATGATAAAGTAGTTAAGCTGTCAATCATGCTAGATATCATGTTTAGGCATTATGCCGATACTATTTGGACCCATAGTGGTCGTTTTTTTACTATCATCTCACTGATTGCATTTATATTTCATGCTCAGTCATTTCTATGCATTCATACCATATCTCAGTCTCAGATATTATTTATTGATACATCATATCATTGTTGTCGGGCTAGTTTCATGACATTGTGAGCCCGTGAGTGAGACTAGAGAGATTGATGACTGAGTGAGGCCGGGGGCCTGAGTGAGAGTGACATTTTGGGATCGGGCCGCACGCCGCAACATATTATATTGATTATATTTTATATGGGTCGGGTTGCCTGCCGCAACGAGCCTTAGGGTTGTATATATATATATATATATATATATATGGATCGGGTTTCACGCCGCAACGAGCCTTATGGCTATTTATATATTATGGGATCGGG
>AWOL01S0021415.1:52244-67244 GCA_000715115.1 Nicotiana otophora | reverse complement strand
GGGTTGTATATATATATATATATATATATATATATATGGATCGGGTTGCATGCCGCAATGAGCCTTATGGCTATGTATATGTATTGGGATCGGGCTGCACGCCGCAGTGATATAGCGCTTGGGCTGAAGGAGCCCCTCCGGAGTCTGCACACCCCTAGTGAACGCAGTCGACTATATATATATATATATATGTGTGTGTGTGTGTGTGTGTGTGTGGATCGGGCTGCATGCCGCAATGGGTACTGTACAACGCTGAATGATTGAGTGTGTTGAGCATTGAGCATAGTGAGAGAGGATGCGAGACTGTGACATTGAGTACTCTGAGAGTGTAAGTACATGAGCTCATCATCGAGATATATTGCATTTGACAGGCGTACTTGAGATACATGCATAGAGGTGCATATCCTTCTGCTACCCGGTTTTGGGAACATTTATGATTTTACATGTGTCTTGGCATGTAGGCATAGAGAAGTACTTTCCTCATGCTACCTGAAAATGAAACATCTTACGATTTGTTGAAAGGAGTTTTGGGAAAAATCACAGTTTTCAAACTTACTCGTATTTTGGCTTTTTCGGTAAAAGATTTGGATTTTCACTAAGATACTTGAAAAGAAATGCCTAATTTTTTGGAACTGTGAATGGACTGAGTCTTTTATTTCTGAGATACTCTTTTGTTACGTGTACTATGTTGTTATGAACTATTGTAGAATATTGGTGTTGGACCCGACCTTTCTGTTAGCTCGTCACTACTTTCAACCTAAGGCTAGGTTTGTTACTTATTGAGTACATGGGGTTGGTTGTACTCATTCTACACTTCTGCACCTTGAGTGTAGATGTTGGTTGTTGATGTTGTTGTGTTCGATGGGAGCTGGATTGAAGATGTACCTGTGTCCCGGCTGTAGCTGCCTCTTGTTCGTGGTAGCTTTACATATGTAAAACTCTGTTTATGTACTATTCAAACAGACTATGTATTTATTTCATTTCCGCTTTGTAAACTCTATTCTTAGAAGCCCATGATTTGTACTACCAGTTCTTGGAGAATATATTAGATTCAGATATTGCTTTACTTAATTGCTTTATTAATTGTTATTGGAATTGGTTAGTGGTTAATTGACTTACCTAGCGGGTTGGGTTAGGTGCCATCACGACTAGTCGGATTTTGGGTCGTGACAAGTTTCCCTTCATTCAGATTTCGAGTGTTGAGGGTGACTTTTCTTAGCACCAAGTCCCCGATGTTAAAATGTCAAAGATTGGATCTTCGATTGTAGTACCTTTTGATCTGTTGTTTTTGAGCAGCCAATCGGACTAGAGCGGCATCGCGTCTTTCGTCCAACAATTCTAGGCTCGTATTCACGGTCTCGTTATTCGACTCCTTTGTTGCATATCGAAACCTGATGCTAGGTTCTCTGACCTTGACCGGGATCAAAGCTTCGACGCCATAAACTAACGAGAACGGTGTTGCTACGGTGCTGGATTTCGAAATTGTGCGGTATGCCCATAAAACCTCGGGTAGTATTTCTCTCTATTTCCCTTTGGCGTTGTTCAATCTCTTCTTAAAATTTTGGATGATGGTTTTGTTGGTCGATTCGGATTGTCCGTTCCCGCTGGGATGATAAGATGTTGATAGGATCCTTTTGATCTTGTGATCCTCGAGAAAATTAGTTACTTTGTTGCCGATGAATTGTTTTCCATTATCACATACAATTTTGGAGGGCATCCTGTATCGACATATGATGTGGTCCCAAATGAAGTCTATGACTTCATTTTCTCTGACTTTCTCAAAAGCCTGTGCTTCAACCCATTTAGAGAAATAATCAGTCATAAACAAAATAAATTAAACTTTACCAGGGGCCAACGGGAGAGGGCCAACGATGTCCATTCCCCATTTCATGAAGGGCCATGGGGGCAGGACCGAGTAGAGTAGTTCCCTGGGTTGATGAATCATGGGCGCATGCTTTTGGAATTTGTCGCATTTTTGAACGAACTCCCTTGCATCCTTCCCCATATCGGTCCAATAGTACCCTGCTCTGATTACTTTGTGGACCAGCGATTCGGTACCGGAATGATTTCCACAAGTATCCTCGTGAACTTCCCATAGGATGTAGTCGGTATCTCCCGGTCCCAAACATATTACCAATGGTCCACCGAACGTCATTCTAAACAGTGTTCCGTCTTCAGACAAAGTGAATCGTACTGCCTTTGTCCGTAGAGCTCTTGACTCCTTTGGATCTGATGGAAGCTTCCCGTTCTTTAAGTTCTTTATGTACTTGTTTCTCCAATCCCTGGTTAAACTTGTGGAGTTTATCTCGGCATGACCTTCTTCGATTACCGATCTCATGAGTTGTACGATAGTCCCCGAGTTGAGTTCGTTGTCTTCGATCGATGAACCTAAGTCTGCAAGAGAGTCGGCCTCGTTGTTCTGTTCTCGAGGTACATGTTGCAAGGTCCATTCCCTACATCGATGTAGAGTCACCTGTAGTTTATCCAAGTACCTTTGCATTCGATCTTCTCGGACTTAAAAAGTCCCGTTAACTTGGTTTACAACGAATAGGGAATCACACTTAGCCTCTATGACCTCCGCCCCCAAGCTTCTGGCTAGTTCGAGACCTGTAATCATGGCCTCATACTCGGCCTCATTGTTAGTCAGTTTTGTAGTTCTGATAGACTGTCTAACTACATTACCTGTGGGTGATTTTAGTACGATGCCTAATCCGAAACCCCTTCGCGTTCGAAGCACCATCCGTAAAGAGGGTCCAGACTCTCGAAGATGTACCCGATTTTATCAGTAGTTCTTTTTCAACCTCGGGTACGAGGGCCGGCATAAATTCAGCCGTATAGTCCGCCAAGATTTGAGACTTGATGGCGGTTCGGGGTCGATACTCAATATCGTACCCACTGATTTCTACGGACCATTTGTCTAATCGACCCGAAAGCTCAGGTTTGTGTAAAATATTTCGAAGAGGATAAGTTGTTACAACACATATTAGATGACATTGGAAATATGGTTTTAGTTTCCTTGAGGTGCTTATTAAAGCAGGCGCTAATTTTTCTAAGTATGGATATCTAGTTTCGGCCTCACCTAAGGTCCGACTAACATAATAGACAGGGAATTGCGTACCTTGTTCTTCTCGGACCAGGACTCCACTTACCGCTATCTCTGAGACTGCCAAGTAAAGGTAAAGTTGTCCGTCCACTTTCGGGGTGTGAAGCAGCAGCGGGCTCGATAAATACTGCTTTAGTTACTCCAAGTCCTGCTGGCATTCCGGAGTCCATGAAAAATTTCTCTTCTTCTTAAGCAGCGAGAAGAATCAGTGGCTCCTATCTGAGGATCTCGAAATGAATCGTCCTAGGGCGGCTATCTACCCCATCAGCCTCTGCACGACCTTTATATTATCCACTACCATAATATCCTTGATAGCTTTGATTTTATCGGGGTTGATCTCAATTCCCCAATTGGACACCATGAAACCAAGAAACTTGCCCGAGCCAACCTCAAATACACATTTTTCGGGGTTGAGCTGCATATTGTACTTCCTCAGTATATCGAAAGTCTCCTGCAAATGCTTTAATTGGTCCTCTGCTTGCAGGGACTTAACTAACATGCCATCAATATAAACTTCTATTAATTTTCCTATTTGTTCTTCGAACATTCGGTTTACTAGGCATTGATAAATTGCACCAGCATTTTCTAAACCGAATGACATTACATTATAACAGTAGGTACCGTACTTAGTGATAAACGAGGTCTTTTCCTGATCCTCTGGGTTCATCTGTATCTGGTTGTACCCAGAGTAGGCATCGAGAAAACTGAGAGTCTCGTGGTCGGTCATGGCATTGATCATACGATCGATATTAGGCAAAGGAAAAGAATTCTTGGGGCATGCTTTATTCAGGTCTTTATAATCTACACACATTCTAAGTTTTTTTCCCTTCTCAGGTACTACCACTACGTTTGCTAACCATTTGGATACTTTACTTCCTCAATGGATCCTATTTGGAGAAGTTTGGTTACCTCGTCCTTGATGAAGGCATCTTTGACCTCGGACTGGAGCCTTCTTTTTTGCTTCACCGGGCGGAATTTAGGGTCCATGCTCAGTTTGTGAGTGGTAATTTCTCGTGGGATCCTTATCGTATCGAGGTGGGAGCAAGAAAATCTATCCATGTTAGCTTTAAGGAAATGAATAAGTTTTTTTCCTGAGCTCGGGGGTTAACCCCGTGCCCAGGTATACCTTTCGTTCGGGCTGATGCTTGGCCAGTGTGACTTGTTCCAGCTCTTCGGCTGTCGATTTGGTGGCGTCAGAGTCATAGGGAATTATGAAGGATAGAGGGATCCAGTAGTCGTCATCCTCGTCGATCCCTTGCTTCAGTAATTGGGTCGAGGTCGGTGTCTATGGTTGCTATTTGGCCGCCTTCTTTCCCTTCTAATCTGATCCCTTCATTGATGAGAGCACCGATACCGGTATCACTTCATCGACTACAAATATCTCCTTGGCGGTGGGTTGTTCCCTGTACACTGTTTTGACTCCCTCCGATGTCGGAAACTTCAGAACTTGGTGAAGGGTCGAGGGTACTGCCCTCATGTTATGGATCCACGGCCTTCCGATCAGGGCTTTGTACCTCATGTCACCCTCGATCACATGGAACTTTGTTTCTTGGATGGCCCCGGCCACGTTCACTGGCAAATCAATCTCACCTTTGGTGGTTTCGCTTGCATGTTGAAGCTGTTAAGTACTCGGGCTACAGGCATAATTTGATCTTGTAGGTCGAGCTATTCTACGACCCTCGATCGAATAATGTTGGCCGAGCTACCTGGATCAATCAAAACACGTTTAACTTCAATTTTATTCATAAGGACAGATATTATCAGTGCGTCGTTGTGGGGTTATAAGATCCCATCTGCATCCTCGTCATTGAAAGACAAGGTCCCTTCCGGTATGTAGTCTCGAGTCCATTTTTCCCTCGTGATCGACACCTTGGTGCATTTGAATACGGCCCCCTGAGGAATATCGACCCCTCCAACAATCATGCGGATCACGTGTTGCGGATCTTCTTGCTCATTCTGTCTGTTTGAATCTCTGTTCTTGAAGTGGTTTTTAGCCCGATCGCTTAAGAATTCTCGAAGATGCCCTTAGTTGAACAAACGAGTTACCTCCTCCCTCAGTTGTCTGCAATCTTTGGTTCTATGACCATGAGTGCCATGATATTTGCACATTTGATTAGGATTTCTCTAGGTCGGATCAGTCTGTAGAGGTCGGGGCCACCTGGTGTCTTTGATGCACCCAATGGCCGATACAATAGTTGATGCATCAATGTTGAAGTTGTATTCCAATAGTCATGGTTCTTCTTTGGGTTCGACATTTCTGTCGAAACCACTCTTATTCATGAGCCCTCGAGAGCTCTATCCTCGATTATTTCTTCAATCAATTCAAACAGGGTTGCGTCCAGGCCCGTTGTTTCTCCGATATCCACCGTATGGCTGATATCGATCTCTGTTTGATCGTGGTTCCAGGTCAATATCCCTTTTAAATCTATCGATGGTCCTATTTGGATCAACGGACCCATAAGGAGCCCACAACTGGTCATCCTCGGCCCTAATCTTTTACTGGTACCGATTGTGCACAGCGACCCAGGTTACAGCTGGATATTCGATCAAGTTCTACTTTAACTATTGTGAGGATACCGAACTTCGTATGTTTAGGCCTTGAGTGAAAGACCGAACGGCCCAATCGTCGGCGACCGGGGGCAGATCCATACGCTCCATTTGGAACCGAGATTCAAACTCTCTGAGCATCTCGTTGTCTTTCTGTTTTACTTTGAAGAGGTCCGACTTTCTAGTCTCGACCTTTATCGCTCCGGCGTGTGCTTTGACGAAGGAATCTGCGAGTGTGGCAAAAGAATCAATGGAGTTAGGTGGAAAATTATGGTACCATATCATCGCCCCCTTTGATAAAGTTTCTCTGAATTTCTTCAGCAGTACAGACTCAATATCGTCGTCATCTAGACCGTTCCCCTTTATTGCGCATGTGTAAGAAGTGACATGCTCGTTGGGGTCGGTAGTTCCAGTATACTTGGGAATTTCTGGCATGCGGAATTTCTTCGGAATGGTCTTAGGAGCCGCGCTTGGGGGGAAGGGATTTTATACAAACTTCTTTGAATCCAAACCCTTCAAAATCGGTGGTGCCCCCTGAATTTGATCAACTCGGGAGTTATATGTTTCCACTTTTTTGTCATTCGCTTTAATCTTCTTCACCCCCGATTTAATTCGCTTTGTCAGCTCCTCGAACATTTTCAAGATAGCGGGGTCGGTCCCTGACTCATTCATATTTGACCTCCCTGACACTGGTTCGGCCGTGTGAACAACTTCTGTGATGGCTCGGGTTCGACCCTACTCGGTGCATCGTTCTGATTTTGAAGTTGTGCTATTGCAACTTGTTAAGCCTATAGCATTTCGAATATTATTCAAAGGCTGATTCCGCTTTCTTCGCCGAATTATGCGTTCTGACCGACAGACCGAACGTCTCTGCGGATGCTATTTTCGGGGTTGACACCCAGATTTGCATTCAGGGCAACGTGGGAACTGACGTCGATGGGGTCTGCAACTGGTACTCTCTCGAGATCAACTGGAGGCACTTCGTTTCCTGGGGCGGCTACGTTGTCTTTTTCGCCATGAAAACTAAGACCATTGTCGATGTGTGCGGGTACTGCTTGAGAGTTCGACATGTTGATCCTGGAATCAAAAACGCTAACAAGAATAAGTGTAAAGCAATGTGTGTTATGAAAATTAGCAACGGGCAATCACTATTATCCTTAGCCCCATGGTGGGCGCCAAACTGTTTATCCTTAAAATCGGATAACAATTAAAATTGTAAGTGGTTTTAAGGATATGTGATTTCACTTGGCACAAACTGAGAAATATAAGAATTGAAGTTAGAAATTAACTGTAAAATGAAGCAAACGAATGTAATGCGCAACTTTGGCCCTTGAGCTAGGTCGCCCTCAAACCAACTAAGTATATGATTGAAAAGCAAGAACTGAACAACTGAATAAGAGAGCTTAAGAGAGAAAACGTAATATATTGTTTTGTTATGCGTGAATCCCCTTACAAAATGATTGGAATCCCCTTTATATAGTAGAGGAGTTCTATATATGGTACAATTCTAAATACAGAAGGAAGTCTTTTGATTGGCTAATCAACCGGTCTTGACTTGATATATGCCGAGATCTCCGCCACAATCCTCGCCTTGTCACGGATTCCTCGGCTTTCTATTATTAGACTTAGCAGGCTTCCTTCGATCTCGCTAGATACCTATCTTTCTCGGTCTCGACCTTAACTTGTCTCGATCTCGGTCGATCCCTGAATCACGAGCTAGGCAATATTTATTCATGTAACTATACAATATAACTTGGGATTGAACCTCGGTCTGCCACCCCGGTCTCGATTAACCATACAAAATCGGGCAAGCACGATTTTGACGTTATACAAATGGCTTCTAAGTAGGGGTGGGCATAAAATCCGAAAAATCAAATTCCAAACTGGACCGAATTAATTCTTTATTTCGATATCAGTTTATTCGGTATTTCGGTTTAATTCAGTATTAATTTTTCAGTTATTCGATATTTCGGTACGGTACTCGGTATTGAGATTTTAATATTTCGGTATACCAAAATACCGAATTATTTTAGTCTAAGTCCACTTTTATTTTTATTTTCCAACCCAACACCCAAACCCCCTAATTCCTTAGGCCTTAGTCCCTTAGGATTACGAGTTACGCAGCAGACGTCACTACCCTTCACATCCCTCTCTTTAAACAACACTAAGTGGTTGGTGCTTATTTATGCACATCAAAACTTGGTTATTTGTAATAGTCGTTCATCTGCAAAATAATTTTCTCCTTGCAATTAAGCTTAAATTTAGATCATATGGTGAGGACTTCATCTGTTTCATGAAATGACTAAGAAGAACTTTTATCAAACGCAAGTAAGACAACCGAGAGATGGCAGAAATTTTGAAACCATGTTGCCCTCAGGCATTGCCACTTCTTGTCACATTAGATAGGGACGGTGTGATATTGAAACCGTACCGAATCAAATAAGAAAATACCGGACCGTAACGAATTACTTTGGTACGGTATTTGGTATGCACAATTGATATACCGAATACCAAAGCACCGAATCGTAATTGTAGACAATAAATTTACGTCAAGAAAATAATCGAGACCGAAAAATATTGTAACAATCATATTATTTGATTTCAAATAGTTTGAGTGTTACAATATCTATGATTTCTCTGATTCTTCTTTCCAACAGTAAATAAATTCAAGGGCCTTTGAACTTGATCTTGAATCTATATTTGTTGCCATGAACTATGATCTTGAATTCAACTAGCACAAACTTTGATTTGAACTTGTACTCCTTGAATGTTGATTTGTTCTTCGTTCTTGAGCTTGAACTTGAGTTCTTGAACTTGATTGCTAGATTGCTTGAAACTTGAGGAGGAATTTGCAGCGTTTGATCTACGAGCTCTTTCTTGCTTCTTGTTATAACTTCTAGTCTCTTTTCTGAGTTATGAAGACCCATATTTATAGTTGTGGGATGGAAGAGTTATGGTGAGAACAAACTCTTTCCGACCAATCAGATTAAAGAGTGACAAGGCTGCATTTGATTGGCCAGAACATGTCACATGCACATGTGGTGTGGTTTCATTGGCCTTTTAATTTGACTTGGCATGCATTGTCATTTTAACACGTGGCATGATTCTATTGCCTTTTCTATTTGACTTGGCGTGCCATGTCATTTCACCTGTGTGACGAGCGCAAAACGCAATTGATATTTGGTATGCACAATTGATATACCGAATACCAAAGCACCGAATCGTAATTGTAGACAATAAAGTTACGTCAAGAAAAATAATTGAGACCGAAAAATATTACAACAATTGTAGTAATTGATTTTAAATAATTTAAGTGTTACAATCTTTATGATTTCTCTGATTCTTCTTTCCAACATTAAATAAATTCAAGGGCCTTTGAGCTTCATCTTGAATCTATATTTCTTGCCACGAACGATGATCTTGAATTCAACTAGCACAAACTTTGATTTGAACTCGTACTCCTTGAATGTTGATTTGTTCTTCGTTCTTGAGCTTGAACTTGAATTCTTAAACTTGAACTTGATCGCTAACACGAAATTAATGATCGCTAATCAAAGATAGTATAGTATATTATCGTCTCCAGAGGGATTGGATTTAAACAATGTTCGAGTAATTCCTGGTTTAATTGCTATTCAGGTGGATCAACACTTGAGTTAAATTATTATGAACTAAGTTTAACTACTAAAATAGGGCAATTGACAGCAAGGAATTGGAGATTCGCAGAGTGGTTTCTTATCAATGTGAGGGATAATGGTTTGACAAGATAGGTGCAAGATAGATATTTGGGATTTAACTCTAGTTTAATTCACTCTAATGTTCTAATGATTCTCACGAATTCACTCGATGATTAGTTCAAACATGTAGTCAAGACTCCTCTCTCGATTAAATCTTAACTATACGAGGTGAACTAATATAAGTACTGTGAAGTATGAAAGCATGCGTTAATGGATTGATCCTTAGGAAAACGTCTCTCGAATATTCCCCTAACTTGATTCAATCAACAGTTCAACAAGCTCTTTCGATTACTTAAGAGAATCAATGAATTAAATCAAACAAAATAATGCAAAGATAATCACCAAGATATTCCTCTTCCAATTAAATGAACTGATGAATAAAGTTGCAATAATTTAAAACTCCATAAACGAATTCAAGCATGAACTAGAGTTAAAATTCATAAATATTTATCAAAATACCATATATGTCAAACCCTAAGGTAAACTACTCTATAATCATGGAGGAAGTCATCACAATTATAATTAAAGAATAAGAAAGCATCAATCTAACTTTACAATCCGAACTCTCGTATTGAATTGATGGAAAAATGATGGAATCCCGTGTCTTGTAGCCTCCAATGCTCTCCCAAAGGTTTCAAGGTCAAAAGTCCTTTCAAAAACGTCTTTTTGATGTATTTATACCATGTAGGAGTGAGCCCAGGCGAAATTACCTTTTCCAAGCCGAAACAGGAAAGTACTCTGAGAAAATTACATTGGCGCGCCGCGCCTTGCGCTGCCCCATGCGGGGCATTAGTGGGGAAGTTCAGACAGCAGGTTCTGACGGATAGCAACAGAAATACACTACCGCGCCTGTCACGCCCCAAAACCGAGGAGCACAACCGGTGCTCAACCGAATGAACCCGGTCGAGCAAGCCTATTAGATTTCCTTCTACCCAAACTCATTCATGAATAAAGAGAATATATGTTTTCATTAATCATACAATAAAGTGGCCATGTCTGCAATACCAATTTATTACCAATAGTTTCATCATCTTTAAAGTCTCAAATGGACAAATAATACAACCACAATATAACATATTTTGACTTTCCCAGTACCAATACATAACCCATATTATGTCTACGGAGCCTCTATAGATAAAGAAGAGTACAATGATAATGCCGGCAATAAGGCCCCGGCTTTACCTCAAACCGAATATACAAAGTACAAAAGATACATGACCCCGGGATGAAGTGGGGCTCACCAAGTCAGCTAGGAAGAAGGTGTACTGCTATCACTGATCAATATCTCCTGTTGTGGAACCACCTGCATCCATTTAAAGATGCAGCGCCCTTGGCAAAAGGGGCGTTACTACCATTGAATAGCACTAGTATGTATAACTAAACACCCTCTCAATAGAACAAATAATACGAATAAGAATTATCATAATATCAATGAAAGCCTTAATCAACATCAAACCTCAATTTATGATCAAGATAGTGTTCAATTTAATTTCCATATCTCACATTAGGAGATTTTTAGCATCGATATTCCATTGTTCACATTACCATTATTCACAATATCAATACCACCGTACTCTCAGCACGGAGTCCGATCACAACCCGATCGGCTAGGCTATCTCATTAGAGACATCAACCACAATTTCTTTCAGTATTAGTACCACCATCTTTAACACGGAGTTTGATCACGACCCGATCGGCTTGGCTAACTATTAGGGACATCGACCACAATCACAATTTCAATTACAATTTCCAGCACAATCGCCACTATGTGTGCGGCATGGTGTCCGATCACGACCCGATCGGCTAGGCTGTCTTATTCAAGACATCAACCTTTTTGTATCAATTATCGCATTTCATATTACTTATTTCACTTTTTTCATTTCATTGACACTAATGGCCACAATTATAAACTCATTCTTGGCACGTTGGCCGTATTTAGTATTTCATGCTCACCTTCTCAATTTCAAATATCATCATCATCATCACCAACAAATACAATTCAAATCAAGGTGTGTAGTACATATGTGAGTAATTTAGAGTCTAAGGCACATAGAGATATTTCACAAAATTTGGCATAATAGCCTTTGTTTGAACTTGACTTGAAGTCGAAACATTATTAATGCACAGCCCATAATTGATCACATCCTCAATTGATAACATAATATGGATAAAGCATTTAAAATACTTATTGAACATATATCTTTCAACACAAACTTACTCGGAATAGCCAATTTTATAATGAACCACTCGGGTCTTACATAAATTACATAAATATCGTGGGATTCAATTCTAAGAGAAGAGTTTAGCCAGCATACCTCAAATTCGTCCCTTAATGATACTACAACGATCCACTACACTAAGCAACTTCAATCTACAATAACAACATCCGATGAGACCAATATTAGTAACAAACCCCATAAATTAGGCCATTTAGGCATTTTATCAAACACCTAGTAGGCATAAATCTCTACATCTTTTAACCATAGAATTAGTCTATCCAACTACTACCATTTGCCAATAATTTATCACACCATCATTCTTAAACAATTCATAACTTCCAACATCACATACATGACCAAACATCCACACCCAACCAACAAAATTCCATCAAATAATGACCTTTCAATCTCTACAATGGTTATGTATTTAAGTTGGGAACTTATGGCTTCCAATCACCATACTATAAGTTCAAATACTTAATTCATACTCATATTCCCATAATATATCCATACATGTAAGTCTAAAGGTGTAGGATTACCTTTTGGAAGAAATCTTGCAAAACCCTCCTTTGAGTTCTTGAAGAAATTTCTTGAAGATCTAAGTATTTTATGTGTAGATCTAATCAATATTAGTGTAGAAATGATGGAATTCTACACCAAGATTATGGGGATTGCTTACCTTGAAGATGGGAGGAGTTTGTGGTCTTGAGAGAGTGGAGAAGAGCTCGAAAATCTGTCCAAATGAAATGGGGAAAAATGAGCCCTGAATTGGCTTAAAAAGAACTGGAGCTGAGGCGCGTCTACTCTAGCAAAGTGTGCCTCACTTCGCTGTCCACTGCAGGCAAGGGAAGACAAAATCCGCGTCTGGTTTGGCGAAGCGAGCTTCACTTCACTGTCTGCCAAATTAACTGGGGGATCTAACTTTGGTAATTTGATCATAACTTTTAGTAGGAATGTCCAAATGACGAACGACTTGATGCGTTAGAAACCAGACTCAAAGAGCTACACTCAAGGGGAAAAATTCATTGAAAAATATATTTTTATTATGAGAGTTATAACCATTCAAAGTCAAGTGTTGTGCAAATTTGGACATCTATTCCTCTTAACATTTCCAACTCGTTCCAAACAACTTCTTCCCACTTACAAACCTCCTTAATATGTTCCAAAACACTCTCCATATGTATTTTAAAGTCAAAATAATATGGTTCTATCCCCTAGGTCTCCTTCAATACTCGAATATATTATTCCCAAATACCGTTGGCGCACTTTAAAAATCTTTAATCATTAGAAAATTTTAACGGGGCCTTACAGCGCCGCCCCATGCAGCGCGACAGTGAAGTTTTTACAGAATGTTTCATTTTCTTCGCGTTTTGACATCCAGACTTGGCTCACGACCCCCGAACGCGATCCCGGTTAAATCCCTTGAGCTTTTACTTAGACTTCAAAGCACCAACTTGTTCCATTTAGCTCCTAAATATCTTTTTAACTCGAAATTACTTCCTATAAGGCATTAAATACATAATAAGTGCAATAGACTAACATTTAAACTCAAACACAAGTAAAATGCAGTTATTGGAGTGCAAACTATGACTAAAACACGTTATTCTAGCCTGCCATCAATACTCCACACTTAAACCATTGCTCGTCCTCGAGCAATCAAACTGCACTCACAAAAAGACGACCTTCTTATCAGACAACTTCCGTAACGTATTCTGCCAAGAATATATAAAACAGACTAAGCACCATATCATAACATCCTAACCTCAAGACTCGACTCAAAAGCACCATACATTTTTCACAACCTGCTCACTTACTCTAACACATAGGTCAAAGATTTCACCTTATCTTGGCAAATCATGCTCCCTCACACAAACAATAGAGAGTAGTTCCACACACGATAAATTTCAAGAACAATTAGGAACTCAAGATAGAAAGAATTCACTCACTCTCAAAATTAAGATTCATATGCCACAGAAGACGTACCATAGGCTTGCCCGTAGTGTAATACTCTATTAATTGAGGTCATTCAGTCAAGGATCAAGTAGGATTTAATTTGGTTGTAATGTAGGTTGTGGGACAGATAGGATAGATTTGGATATAGTGACTACACCTCTCAAGGCATTTTAATACATATACATTAACAATTCAGACCCCACACTTATGTTGAACTAAATCCCAATCATCATACATAATAGCATCAAGCTCCAAATATCTTTAAGCATAAACAAGATGAGAACTACCACTAGCATGGAATCCAGTTTTTTTTTTCTTTTCTAAGATTCTGATTTTTTTTTCTTTTCCATTATTTTTCAATCAAACTCTTTATTTTCAATTCCCTACAAGTGTCTCTCACAAATTTTCAAATAGTGCACCTTTCTCCTTTTTCTATAGTTCCACTTAAAACCCGACCATACCTCACTTAGCTTCTACAAACTCATAACAAAATCAAGTGCTCACGAGAGGTAAAAAGTTAAAATAGATAGACAATTCAAACAAAGGGTTAAGCTTGTAGTGTGGTTGCCAAAGAAATAGGATTACAGGCTCAAAGGGGCTAACTATGATACATCACATTTAGATGGGTAAAAACATATATCTGGCTCAACAAAGAAATGCCAATATCACTTCCTAAACTGAACAAAACTACTATTTTGCTTTGCAAACACACGGGGCAAGCTCTAGACATCAACCGACATACACATAATATCACAAAACCTCTCACATATATTGGCGCATAACTCACTTAAGATCGGATCTATCCCGACTCTCTAGTCAAAGCAGTTAACCAAAGTTACAATCACACAATTTAAGGTACTTATTTAAGAGTCAAGAACTGAGCCTAGGCGTTACAAATAAAGCACTCACTACTCTCAAGGCATAACAATATCAAGAAAAGTCATATTCGTTTACTACATGGCACAAGACTTCACTATTCATAATAAAAGAAAAACTAACTACACTCGATTTAAACAAAACCCTTGGAAAAGAACCGCGGTACAAAGAAAAACCAATGGGAAGTTGTTACACTACCTAAGGAAAACAAAATATTTTTTCTTCGACTTTGATCCCTCAAGAAGACAGTCGATAAAATCCATCGTCGAGAAAAGTTAATTTTTTTTCTCAATCAAAAGAAACGATTACAAACATCCATATACATATTTACATTCCCCATACACCCCATACTTTAAATTGTGGCATGTCCTCATGACACACAAATAAAAAGTAAGAAGTAAAGGAAACTTTCCTGATTTATCTAGTCGGGGTCTGAATCGAAGTCGGGATCTCCTTTGCACGCCCGACCCAGTGCACACATCCATGCTGAGAGCTTCTTTTCCACCTTCTTTGGGTACAACCCACACTTATCAGTTTCACTCTTTCTAATTTGCTCTTTCAGCACCCC
>AWOL01S0021415.1:0-50543 GCA_000715115.1 Nicotiana otophora | reverse complement strand
CACCCACCCACCTTTCTCCTTCCATTTTGAAGATCAACCTTTCATCTCCCACTCTGAGCATGAGCTACCTTTCCTGAATATCTAGAATTGCTCTGCCCGTAGCCAAGAAGGGTCTTCCTAAAATCAGAGAGACCTCTCTATTCTCCTCCATGTTCACCACAATGAAGTCCACAGGGAACACAAATTTGTCCACCCGCACCAGCACATCTTCCGTTATTCCTTCAGGTATGATTGTGGTCTAATCCGCCAGTTGCAAGGATACAGGTATTGACCTAATTTCTCCGATCTCTCCCTCCAATTTCCTAAAAATGGACAAAGGCATAAGATTAATGGAAACATCTGAATCACACAAAGATTTTTTAAATTTAGTACTTCCTAAAGAGAAAGGTATAGTAAAACTCCCTAGATCTCCACATTTTTTAGGGAGCTTATTTTGCAAAATGGCACTACAATGCTCTGTCAGCTTGACAACTAGTGTCTCTTCCACTTTCCACTTCTTGGACAATATCTCCTTCATGAATTTAGCATAAGCTGGCATCTGTGAAAGCACCTCTGTGAAAGGTATATTCACATGCACCTGCTTGAACACTTCTAGAAAGTGCTCGAATTATTTGTCAAACTTCTCCCTTCTTTGCTTTTGTGGCAAAGGTAGAGCATGCATAGATTTGATCTCTTCAGGATAATTATTTGATACATTATCATCTTTCTCTTTTTCTGAGATCTAGTCTTCCCCTTTTTCTTCAGACCATCATCTACCATTACTTCACCTTCTTGAATATTGCTATTTTCCTGCTCCTCCACAATCTCTACTTGTCCTTCAATTAACGCATGCTTTTGTTTTGCCCTAGGATCCTCCAATACGTGCCCACTCCTCAAAGATAATGCATTTATTGTCTCTTTTAGATTTCTCTCCGTATCAGCAGGGGGAGTTCCTGGAACCCTCTCTGACAATAGATTAGCTAGTTGCCCAACCTGTATTTCCAAATTTCGAACAGTCGTGCCCAGTTCTTTGATAGTTGCGCCATGTTCTCGTATAGCTAAGCCATGAGTACCAAGCCTCTCATCTATCTTGATAATAAAAGCCTTTGTTAGATCTTCCATGCTAGACTGATTAGACTATGAAGGCTGATATTGATTCCTCTACTGATTTTGAAAATCTGGAGCTCCTTGCCCCTAGGGTCTAGAGTTATTTTGCTTCCATGAGTTCAGGCTACCACTTGGTGAACTCCAAGGAAAGCCTGGGTGCCTCTATCCCATAGAATTGAGATTATTACCACTCTGGTGGTTGCCTCTGTCAAAGCTTCTCACAACATTTAACACTTCATCTGCAACTAAGGCCTGACACTCATGTTTTCGATGACCCATTCCACAGAAATCACAAACAAATAATGGTTGGCTCTAGACCTTGGCTAAGGTCAACTTTCTTATCTCTTTGGCCATGGCGTCTAGCTGGGCTTGCATTACTGTGTTAGAGTATACTTGATGAACCCCAACTAATTTTCTTCTATCATTACTCTCAGCATGCTACTGGTTAGCATCTTCAAAGAACTCATCAAGAATTGTCATAATCTCCTCGGGAGTCTTTTTCTTTAAAGGACCTCCGACTGCAGTGTTTAGAGTTCGTCGTGAGGGAGGTGTCAGTCCATCCCAAAAGTCCTGGAGTTGCATCCACAATTCAATCTCATTAGGATAACACTTCCTCATTATCTCCTTGAATCTTTCACAAGCCTCGAAAACTGTTTCAGTGTACATCTAATAAAAGTTTTGAATTTTCCTTCTGAATTTCACTATTTTTGCAGCTGAGAAGTATTTGTCAAGAAATCTTTTAGTCATGTCTTCCCATATCCTGATCGACCCCGTTGGTAAGCTATGAAGCCAGTGCTTCGCGTCCTCCTTCAGTCAAAAAGGGAATGCCCTTAAGTAGACTGCATCTTTCGACACTCCGTTATACTGGAAGGTATTCATGATTTCCTCAAAATCCATCAAGTGAGTGTTAGGATCTTTATTCATCTTCCCTCTGAAGACACAATTATTCCGGATAGTTTGAAGCAAGCCAGGCTTCAAATCAAAATTAATTGCTACTACTAGGGAGGTTTGACACTTGACAGTCCCTAATTGTAGACTGGTCTGGCATAATCATCCAATGCTCTACCAGGCCTGAGTACTATATTCTCGAACTCATCTTCAACCAAGGGTCGATTTAGATTGAATCTTTGACCCCTATCATCGTTGACGGTCTTATCAGCAGCTCTACGGGCTGCCTCAGCTGCTATCCTACAACTTCTTGTTGTGCTACTTCTCTTGAAGCTAAATCTACTTCGTCGTCACCGTTCTTAGCCATGTGTTTTGGGGTTGAAGATTGCCCCCAAGAACTTTCCGGTGAGTTCTTTCTCTTTTCTTAACTGTCGTAGACTCTTTTTCACCTCTGAATTGTATGGAATCAATTCCTTTGAAGAAGATCGAGTCATACACCAGAGAAGTCAATTTGTTGCCTGCACAAGGAGGGGGAAACCCATGAAGAATAAAATAAAAAAATAAAGTAAAATAAAATAAAATAAATTCCTGAGTTAGCACCAAAAACTAATTTGAACACTATTGATTGCCAATCCCCGGCAACGGTGCCAAAATTTGACAAGCGCAAAACACAACACGAAATTAATGCTCGCTAATCAAAGATATTATAATATAATATAGTCTCCACATGGATTGGATTTAAACAATGTTCGAGTAATTCCTGATTTAATTCTATTCAGGAGGATCAACACTTGAGTTAAATGATTAAGAACTAAGTTTAACTACTAAAATAGAGCAATTGACAATTGATAGCAAGGAATTGGAGATTCGCAAAGTGGTTTCTTATCAATATAAGGGATAATGGTTTGACAGGATAGGTGCAAGAAAACTATTTGGGATTTAACTCTAGTTTAATTCACTCTAATATTCTAATGATTCTCATGAATTCACTCGATGATTAGTTCAAACATGTAGTCAAGACTCCTCTCTCGATTAAATCTTAACTATACGAGGTGAACTAATATAAGTACTGTGAAGTATGAAAGCATGCGTTAATGGATTGATCCTTAGGAAAACGTCTCTCGAATATTCCCCTAACTTGATTCAATCAACAGTTCAACAAGCTCTTTCGATTACTTAAGAGAATCAATGAATTAAATTAAACAAAATAATCCAAAGATAATCACCAAGATATTCCTCTTCGGATTAAATGAATTGATGAATAAAGTTGCAATAATTTAAAACTCCATAAACGAATTCAAGCACGAACTAGAGTTAAAATCAACAAATATTTATCAAAATACCATATATGTCAAACCCTAAGGTAAACTACTCTATAATCATGGAGGAAGTCATCACAATTATAATTAAAGAATAAGAAAGCATCAATCTAACTTTACAATCCGAACTCTCGTATTGAATTGATGGAAAGATGATGGAATCCTGTGTCTTATAGCATCCAATGCTTTCCCAAAGGTTTCAAGGTCAAAAGTCCCTTCAAAAACGTCTTTTTGATGTATTTATACCCTGTAGGAGTGGGCCCAGGCAAAATTACCTTTTCCAAGATGAAACAGGAAAGTACTCTGAGAAAATTACACATGCGCGCCACCCCATGCGGGGCATTAGTGGTGAAGTTCAGAGACAGAATTTGACGGGCAGTAGCAGAAATACACTGTCGCGCCGCCCCATGCGGCAACAGTGAAGTTTTTACAGGGTGTTCTGTTTTCTTCGCGTTTTGACATCTAGACTTGGCTCTCGACCCCCGAACGCGATCCCGGTTAAATTCCTTGGGATTTTACTCGGACTTCAAAGCTCAAACTTGTTCCATTTAGCTCCCGAATATCGTTTTAACTCAAAATCATTTCATACAAGGTATAAAACATATAATAAGTGCAATACACTAATATTTAAGCTCAAACACAAGTAAAATGCAGTAATTTGAGTGCAAACTATGACTAAAACACATGATTCTAGCCTACCATCAGTGTGGCACTAAACTGGGCCCCTAGGAAGATGATATTTTCGGCCTAATGAAATGGGCTCATTATCTGTAACCCAATAAATTTGGACTTATTTAACTTATATAATTAATCCAATAATATTAGCCCATAATTTTTATTTGGATTAATATATTCTGAATATAGTCCAAATTATTTTATTGAATAAATTCAATAAATTTTAAATTGTTTTACTGAATAAATCCAATAAATTTTGCATGCTTACAGTAATTCATAAATACTGTATCGAAGTACTGAACGTCCATCCTACTTTTAAGAGTCTAATTACTGATTTTCTAGTTAGTAAGGAGCCAACGATTGATAAGGAAGCAAAGCATAGAGTCCCTTAATAAGATGTTTGTCATTAAGTGCGACTATTTCCATTATACAAAGAACCTTGAAAACTTTTCTCCATTATTGAAAGAAAAGAAGGAAAGAACAATATTTTAGCACATTTATATGAAAAAAATCCTAATTATATTAGCATAAATAGTAAATATTTCAAGTAGAATTTTCCCATACTATACATGCAAAGATAATGAATAAAATCAAACAAAGTTAATTAGCATCAAAAAGGAGTCTAGCTTCTTCTTGTTTAAAAAAAAAACCCTTTTTACACTTTTCTAAGGCTTATTTGGTCACTTCCTAGTATATCACCATTTGTTTGTTTTAGTATCTCTTTGTACCTTCTCATCTCACCATCATTTTGTGGTCGACATCCTAGGTCTGTCTACATACTGTATGGGTCAAAATTTGTCTCTAGAGTATTTAAGTCAAGATATTACTAAGGGAAGAGTTCTCAAGTCGTTGTTAGTTAAAATGACCCAAGAAGCAGCAAAGTACTCGGTTGAAGTGTCGACAAGAGCCGTAGTCTAGATGTCAACAAGGGTCGAGGTCGAATATCATTGATAAGAGCTGTAACGGCTAGTCTTTCAAGATAGGATTTTAAAAGAGAATATTCTAGGGGATATTCTCTTCACTTGTACTATTAGGGTTTCTTAGGAACATGTCCCATAGATATAGAAAAAAGAGACAATGATAGGGTCATGTGATATTCATTTGATAAGAACAGACTTTTGAGAAAAGATTCTCTCTCTTTTATAAAGATACAAACACTACCTTTTCATCAAGATTCTTGTTCATATTATTTCATACTTTTTCATCATATCCGAGAATAATTCAAACATTCTAGGATTTGTGTGTGATAAGTGAGAATTTTGACTACTTATTAACGCCTTTTAGATTTCATTTTAGTCCAAAAGTGTCTAATTGTATTCCTGAAAACTGATGAAATATGTTTACCTGCAGGAGTATTGGAAAATGAGCCACTACAATGAAATCCAACTCAAGGAGGAATGATCTGAACAAGGACAAAAATCAGGCACATAATCTCAAGTGCGGACCGTAGATTTCTATCTGCGGCCGCAGAATGTGAAGAAAAATCAACAGAGCCCCAGTGCAAAGTGCGGACCGCACAATTATTGTGCAGCCGCAGAGTTTCATTTCAAGCTCAAGAAGAAATGCGGACCGCACATAATTGTGCGGCCGCAGAAACAGTTATGCGACCGCACTCAGGAAATGTGCAGTCCGCAGAAGAGCCAGTGCGGCCGTACCCAGAATTGTGCGGACCGTAGAACATGAGAGACGCGGTTGCAATCCAGAATTGTGCGGCCATGGAGTCAACTCCTGTCAAGATCTGAAGAGAAGTGCGGACCGCACATATAATTGTGCGGCCGCAGAACCTCCGAAAGGGCAATTTTGTTCGAATATTTTAGCTTTGTATAAATAAACTACTTTCACGAAATTAGGTCAAGTTTTGAATATTGAAAGTCCTGTATCCATTTTTCTTTACCCCTTTAGGCAACTTTAGCTTACTTTGTTGATTTAACATTGGATTTTTATCTTTTAATCTTGCAATATGAGTTTTATCATCTTTTCTTCTCTATTTTCCTCTATACCCATTATGAGTAGCTAGATTTTTAGCTAGGGTTGTGACCCAACCCTAGTGTGTGAACCTAATGGTTGTTTGATTTATGGCTTGTTTATGGTTGGGTGTTTATTATTTAGTCTTGTTCTTGCCTTTAATTGTAGAATTAATGGTTACAAACATTATGCTTATTTGACTTGGTCTCTACTTGAGAAAGAGAGACTTAGTCTAGAAACCTGTGGCTAACAAGAATTTGGGATAAAATCAAGAGATTGATAGTCCAAATTAAAGGGTTGAACCTAGAGATAGTAAAACTCGACTTGAGCATTTTATCAACTGTTTTGTTCAATACCCATTTGGACTTGAGAAAGCCAAATTGGACAAAATCACTCTCCTACCGAGAGGTATTGAGTGGGTATTTGAGTGTTGATTTCTATAACAAAATAAGCTTTAAAGTTTACAACCAGTTAGGCAAACACCTAAGCGAAGGTCATAGCCCTAGGACTTTTTATATATTTGAAAATTATCCAAAACCAATATTCTCTAGTTTTATATCTTTAGAATTGTAATCCTTAACGTAATTTTAGAAGTAAAAATTAAACCATATTTGTGGAAGTACAACCAAAATACTCCACGTGCTTTATCCAAATATATACTACTAATCCCATCTCAGCTCGCTGTGGATTCGATTCCGACTCCTTGTTGGGTATTATTATTGCAATCGACCGTTTTACAACCCCGAATAGAGGTGTCACTTGGAACCAATTTTTGGCGCCGTTGCCGGGGAGCATAAAAACGAATTTAGCTATATATTTGGTTTTGTGTGTGAATTGTCTTCTTTTCCTTTCGTGTTACTAATCTTTTTGGTGAAACAATTGTAGGTGAAACAATGGCTCTCAACAACAATGATCCTCTCGGAAACATGCCTTTGGGGGATGTGGACGTGGAAGATGACCAAGTTGAAGAGGTTCCTCTTGAACCTCAAGCAAATAGGCGAGGCCGACATACCAGGTGTTCCCAGGTCAAGCAAATATACAAGGAGAAGATGAAATACCTCAAGACAACGTTCCCGTTCCACCCCCAAAATCCACCAAGAGTGGCTCCACACCGGGTGTTGCCGAATGAAGGGTATGCAAATGCCATAGTCCCGCCCCGTATTAGGGCGGGCAACTCTCAAATCACAAATGTTATGCTCACATTGCTAGAGCAACAGGGATTCTTCATCGGGGCTCCAAATAAAAATGCGTGCAAATACTTGAAAGGGTTTGTGGACACTTGTTGGGAGAGTAAACAGACAAACGTCTCCGAGGATGCTTTAAGGTTGAGGGTATTTCCTTTCTCTCTACAAGGGAAGGCCTTGGATTGGTTAGAAAGGTTGCCAAACCATTCCATCCATACATGGGATGAATTGGCGGAGAAATTTATTTCCAAGTTCTTTTGTCTTGGGCATATGGTTACTCTTAGAGATGAGATTCTAGCATTCAAATAAGAACCCAATGAGTCGTTGCATGAAATATGGGAGAGGTACCGAACTATGATGAAAGAGTTCCCAAACAATGACATAATGGAGGCTATGATTCAACGTTCTACAGGGGGATCAATACTACCAATCAATGCGTGGTCAATCAACTTGCCGATGGAAATTTCATGACAATGCTATATGCGGAAGCTTGTGAGATCTTAGATGAAATGACGGATACTTTATCGGCATGGCAAAGTAGAGAAAATGTTCTTCAAGGTGATCCAAACGCGATTCACCTACACAAAGAATTGCATGATCATGGGCAAGCAATTGCCGAGTTGACCACCACAATGAATCAATTAGCCAAGGTTCAACTTCAACAAGTACAAGGTCCTAAGCAAGTCAATGCAATAGAGGGAGTTAATATGATGGTAAACAAGAGCAGGCAAAAGGGTCATCAAGTGCAAACCCGTGCGGAACATTATGTGCAAGAAGATAGTGCGTTTGATCAAGATGAATCTTACAATGAACAAGAGAAGGAAGTACAATATATGAACAACTTCCAAGGGCAAAGAAACAACTCTCAAGGTCCGAATCAACAACAATGGAGACCTCATGGTAATCAAGGGAATTGGAATTCTAGCAACCAAGGCAATTGGAATGGTGGTAACAACCAAGGGAATTGGAACAATCAAAACAATCAAGGAAATTGGAATGGTCAAAATAACCAAGGCAATTGGGGTGGCAATAGTCAAGGATATCGGGGAGGCAACAACCAAAGAGGGTGGAGCAATGACCAAGGAAATCGGGGGTCGGGATTTCAAAGGCCCCCGATGTATCAACAACCGATCAACCCGCCTCCTTATCCTTCCAATCGTCCAAGCTCTTATAACAGTGAGATGGGATGAATTGAGAACATGTTCAAACAAATGATGGAGAAGAATGCCGACTCCAATGCCCAACTAGCCTCTCACAACACTTAAATTCGCAATTTGGAAGTTCAATTGGGGCAAATCTCACAAGCTTTAAACACTCGTCCTAAGTGGGCTCTACCAAGTGACACGGTGGTGAACCCAAAGGGTGGGAACAACACGGGACATGCCATGGCTGTTACTACAAGGAGAGGAAAAGGTGGGTATGTACCCACCTCAAGTCAAAGGAAAATTGTGGATGATGAGCAAGTGGTACAAGAAGATGAGATCCCGAACAATGTGGCGCAAGCAAATAATGAAGTAAGAATTGATATTGATGACAATGTGGAGGAGACTCAAGAGGAAGTGAACCCGTCTAGGGAGCACATTGATGACCTACCGGAACCGGTAGTGCCAAAGGCTAAGACACCAATACCAAGGCCTCCTCTTCCATATCCTCAAAGGCTTGCCAAGAAAAATGGCAAGAATCAATTCAAAAAGTTCATTGACATGATGAAGAGTCTATCTATTAATGTAACATTGGTTGAGGCTTTGTAGCAAATACCCGATTATGCAAAGTTCATGAATGACTTGGTGACAAAGAAGCAGTCGGTGAATTGTGAAACTATAAAAGATGACTCATCAAGTGAGTGCAATTGTGCATTCAATGGCTCCTAAATTTGAAGATCTCGATGCTTTCACAATCCCTTGTACCATTAGAAATGCTGACTTTGCTAAAGCACTTTGTGATCTTGGGGCAAGTATCAATTTGATGCCCTATTCGGTTTTCAAGACTTTGGGAATTGGGCAACCAAGGCCCATATCTATGAGATTACAAATGGCGGATCGTACCATTAAGAGGTCGTTGGGTATAATTGATGATGTGTTGGTTCGTGTTGATAAATTCATTCTCCCAGCAAATTTTGTTATTCTTGATTGTGAAGTAGACTATGAGGTACCGATTATTCTACGTAGACCTTTCCTTGCTACAGGAAATGCTCTTGTTGATGTAGAAACCAGTGAACTCTCTTTTCGGGTAGGTGCTGAAAAGGAAGTATTCCACGTGTGCAAATCTATGAAGCAACTGAATAGCAATGAAGTATGTTCGTTTGTGGACTTGGTGACCGATGTGATTATTGATGATACTAGTGCTACGATTAATGTTGATGATACTTTGGAGACTGTTTTGCTTGACCTTGATGATGACGAGACAGATGGCTATGTGGAATGCGTGAACTCATTGCAAGGAATGGGGTCGTACACTTATGAACCCCGCAAATTGTCCTTGGATCTTGAAAATCGGAAGACTCCTCCAACAAAGCCCTTAATTGAGGAGCCTCCCACTTTGGAGTTAAAGCCATTGCCTCCACATCTCAGGTATGAATTCTTTGGCCTTTGTTCTACTTTACCTGTTATTCTTTCCTCTTGTTTGACTAACGTGCAGGTAGACTACACATCGGCGGTGCTACAAAAGAGGAAGAAAGCTATTGGATGGACATTGGCGGATATTCAGGGAATAAGCCCTGCATTTGCATGCACAAGATTAATTTGGAGGAAGATTCCAAACCCTTCATTGAACATCAAAAGAGGCTAAATGAAGCAATGCAAGAGGTGGTCAAAAAGGAGATCATCAAGTGGTTAGATGTAGGGATTGTTTACCCCATTTTTTATAGTTCGTGGACCTCTCCGGTGCAATGTGTCCCAAATAAAGGGGGCATGACGGTGGTTACCAATGACAAGAACATTTTCACAAGGTTTGGTACTCTGCGAGCCATTATAAGTGATGGGGGTCGCATTTTTGCAAAAAAGCTTTTGATACCTTGCTTAGCAAGTATGGTGTCACTCACAAAGTCACGACCCCCTATCACCCTCAAGCAAGCAGACAAGAGGAAGTCTCCAACCGGAAGATCAAGAGTATTTTATCAAAAACAGTGAATGCCAATTGGACGGATTGGTCAAAGAAACTTGATGATGCTTTATGGGCTTATAGGACTGCTTACAAAATACCGATTGGGATGTCTCCATATCAGTTAGTGTTTGGGAAAGCTTGTCACCTTCCGGTGAAACTTGAGCACAAGGCCATGTGGGCTTTGAAAAAGCTAAATCTTGAGTGGGATGTCGCCTCCAACTTAAGGGTGGCACAAGTGAATGAGCTTGATGAATTTCAGTACCATGCATATACAAGTTCATCCTTATACAATAAGAAGATGAAATACCTCCATGACAAGTACATTCGGAACAAGGAGTTTAAAAAATATGATTTTGTGTTATTGTTCAATTCTCGGCTATGGATGTTTTCGGGAAAGTTGAAGTCTAAATGGAGTGGCCCATTTGAAGTTGTGACTGTGACATCCTTTGGTGCATTAGACTTGAAGAATAAAAATGATAAAATATTTAGAGACAATGGTCACCGGGTGAAGCACTATCTGGGAAAAGTTGGTGATGGCCACATAGTGGTAGTGATTCATTTCAAGTGATTGATGATAATCTACATCGTACCGCGACGTTAAATCAGGCGCTTCTTGGGAGGCAACCCATGTTTCTTTTTCTTTTCCTTTTTCTTCTTCTTTAGATAGGTCTTGTTTTGTGCTAACTGGTTTTGAAGTATGTTGCAGGAATGAGTATGCTTTGCAGGAACTGTGCTCAGGAAAAGTGGCTAAGTGTGAAAAAAGTGCGGACCGCATAATTTTGAAGGCCACAACAGAAAGGGATCTGCGGCCGCACAATTCGCCGCATGTCAGAGAAATGGCCAAAGTACGTCCGCACAAGGAAATGTGCGGCCCGCACATGTGCGGACCACATATCATCAAAAGGGTAATTTGTAACAGGTAAAAGAGTGCGGACCGCACACAAAATTGTACGGCTGCACTCAGCTCTTGAGTCCTTGCCCTAACCGGCCAACTATAAATAGTTCCTCCTCACCACTATTCAAACTTTACGAACTCTAAACATTTGACACTAGGGCAAGCACAGTGCACTCAATTGATTCAAGCATCTCACTCTCATTTCATCATCTTTGATTCTTCCTTGCATCACTACATTAATAGTATGTTCAATTCATCATTAAATTTTTCAATTTGCTTAATTTTGTTCATAATTAGTTTAGTTATTTTTAGCCCTAATGTTAAACTTCATCATCATGTAAGCTTAAAATTGTATGGGTAACTTCCTATTTGTTAATTGGGGTATTGGTAAACTATGTATCATGTCTAAATTGCCAATACCATGTCTAAATTGTGCATGAATTAAAAAAACCCTAAGTGACTGCTGTTTGTTTTTGAATTGTGCGGCCGCACAACGAATTGTGCGGTCTGCAGATCATTAGGCTAGGGTAAATATTATGCAATGATTGTGCAAACCGCAATAAAAATTGTGCGGTCCACAAAAATTTAACGCGGCCGCAGAAAAGTATGTGCGGCTGCAGATCGATCAATTCTTTGACTTCATAGAGTTATCATTTTGGAGCTTGCAATTGTGCGGTCGCACTCAAGATTATGAGGACCGCACTTCAATTGTGCGGTCACACTTAAAATTGTGCGGACCGCAGAACCATCAGTGCGGCCTCGAGAGGTCGAAAAAGAAGGAAATTTGGGAAGACAGATTTGTGAGCCTGACTGCTTTCAACGGATTCCGAGAGTGGTGGCCTCAGAGATCGCTCACACTTGAGCATCAGTTTCTTTCGAAAGACTTGGATAGGTACAATCCAAATGTGGTAAAATAGTTTTGGGAGAGAAAATGGTGGACATGGTTTACTAAACGGGTGGTGGTTGCCAAGGAGCACTTAGTCTGAGAGTTCTATGCCAATGTGGCGCACATCAAGAAGGGGACTAAGGTGACTAGGTGAGGAACTTGAAAGTACGATTTGATCAGAGCTCCCCGAACACTTATTTGGGGCTCGAGGATATGGAGCCAGTGCAGTATTTAGAGAAGTTTGCAATGGTTGATGCAACTCGCCCTTGGCTAGCTGAGATACTAGCAGCTCCAGGACCACCACCACCATGGATCACAACAGGGGTTCCCATTCAGCGGAACACCCTCAACTTTGAAGCAAAAGGGTGGCAAACATTTATGTGCAGTCGCATAGACCCAAGCCGGAATAAAAACAATCTCCCAATCCCTCGGGCAGTCATAGTTGCTCCCATCATGGCCGGGTATCCAATCAATGTGGGTGCCATCATGTCGGCCAACATGTCTCTGGTTGTCAGGCATGGTGAAAGCTCTTATCTGTATCCCAACACTATCATGGGGTATCTCACAGATGTGGGGGTGGAGCCTAAGAGCTTTGATACGAAGGTTAGGGCTAAGAAGCCCTTCTCCTGGTGCTCTCTGAAGGACCCAAGGAACCCGAAGAACAAGGGTAAGTCAACTACTACCGTAGGCCAGTCTGATGAGCCGTCGGTGGTAGTTGCAGATCCAGCTGTCATGCCTTCTACAATAGCCATGTCTTCCACAGCAGCCGGGCCTTTCACTGATACAGCTACCATACCTCCACCTCCAACTTCAGGGCCATCAGTATCAGTGCCTTCCTCCTCTACTTATCCACTCTCTGCACTGCGAGTCTCCCAGACACTGGCGAGTCTCAACAACTGGATGCAGACAGCTACTGCAAAGATGTCTGACCTATCCAGTGCTGTTGCAGCTCAGACTTTTACCCCAGCACCCCAGATTCCTTCGTCAGTGTAGGAAACTTTGAAGAAAATATTGGAGAATCAGAAGACCATCATAGATATCTTGGTGGCACATGAGGGAGCAATTAAGGATCTTGGGAAGCAGGTGAAGAAGATGAGGAAATCTCAAGCTTCGAGGAAATCAGTTGATAAATTGAGACGAGCGGTGACCAAAATAGCAGCCGCTGGAGATCATCCATTTGACTTACTGATGGAGACAGATCCATCAGTACCAGCAGACCCATCAGCACCATCAGCACCAGTGGCACCAACTGGCTAGTCTGAGGAGCCAGGCCTCGCTACCCACACTGCTGAGGCGGTGCTACAGATGTTCACCAACCCAGCTACTCCCGAGCAGAGGATGATGAGATCTAGTTGGAGGATCCTGAGGGAGGTGATGCTGCTACGGACACTAAGACCACTTAGGGAGTCCTTTCTACTCTTTCCCTTCCTTGTTTTTATTTTGTTAAGCATTGAGGATAATGCTTATTTTTATTCAAGGAGGTGGGGTCTATTTTGATTTGACATTTGACATTGGCCTGTAATAACTGATAACATTCTCTTTTTATTTTTACTTTCATTATGTACATATTCTTCTCTCTCTATTGATGTATATATTCTCTTTCTCTTTCTCAGTTTGTATATTCATTTATGCTTTCAGCAGTTTACTTCATAGCTTCTTTATTTTGTTTTTTCAGTAGTCAATGTTTAGTGTAATGGCTTCTTATTTACTTTAATAACTTCTTTTTAATTTAGTAGTTTCTTTTCATGTATAAGTGGTCAATAAGCCTTTGGTTTTCTTAATATCACGGTTCTTTCCAAAGGTGATTTTTGTGTGAACCGGGTGACTCTTCCCAACGATGGATGGCGTGACAACCTTCTTAAGGGATTGAGGCCGTTTTTGATGTTTAGGCAAGAACAATAGTAATAATGAATAAGAGGACCTAATTGAATCGAACTAGAAGAGTCAAGCATGCTTCACTTGGTACCAACACACTTAACTACATACTTATGATTAAAAACAAGTTCTTGGAAAGAAATAGCTCTAGTTAGTGACCTTTTGACTCTTGTGTTGACTTAAGCAATCATCGAGTGATTTAGTTGAACCATTAGTGATTTTTAATCTCGAATATAGTTGTTGTGGGCCCTCGACTCTATTCTCTTGAACAATCTAGCTGTGTGAGAGGTGAGATGTTTTGTTGTAAGTCTAAGTACCCGTGCGAATGGTCTAGAACTTGCCCCGAATATATTCCTAGGCGAAATTCTAAGTTTTGCTTGGCTTAAGAAGTAATTATAGGCTCTCATTGACCCGTTTTGAAATTTTTTATGACCCACCAATGTTGTTATCCCTAGTCAACCCTTTTGAGCCTAAAACCTTTCTCATTTGATAACCATATTACAAGTCTTTATCCGTTTTGTAGTGATCCTCTCTTGGCAGTCGAGCTTTCCTTAACACTCTTGAGAAACAATTGGCTAAAATATAAGTTTGGGGGAGAGACGAAAAATTTGAAAGTGGTATCAGGGTACAAAAAGAGAAAAGAAATGAAGAAAAGTAAAGGCAAAGAAAAAGGAAAAAAAATGCAATGCAAAAAGAAAATGAATAAGTTGAAGAGTTGAAGGGATTCAAAGAAAAGCAAAAATGCAAAGCATGGAGAAAACAAAGAAGGAGAAAACGAATATCATGACCAAGAAAGAGTGATGTTAAGTCTTTCTAGTTTCCATAAGGAAAAAGAAAATGACTCAAAGAGTCGGCAAAGCATGAGCCAGAAAGAGAAAATGGAGTGCTTAAGGAAAGATGAACCCGTTCTATTCCAATATTTCCTACCTTAGTCCAAAAGCCTTCATTACATTCCGAAGAAGCCGTACGTGATTTCAAGCCGAGTGACCTTACATTAATAGTGATTTACATGAGGGGCAAACATAAGGTACTTAGAGCTGTACTTGTGACATTCTTTTGAGAGAGATGAACGAACTTTTCACAAATCCTTGAAGTGAGTGCTACATTCTTAAGTGAGATATGCTAACGAAGAGTAGAGGAGGAGGAGTTTGGGATCCACAATGACCTACATGAAAGAGCAAACTTCCTTGATGAGTAAAGTCAACTCTTGATGCTCTAGTGTCACATTAGAACTATTTGTGCTTAAAACTTCAAATCATTGCCTTGTTGATAATTCATAAGTGTTGTGGGTAATTGTTGGTCCCATTTGATGTGTGTTTGATTCACCTTAGATTAGCTGGAATAGCTCTTATCTTGTGGAGGTGGGAATTACCTTATTTGCTTGAGGACAAGCAAAAGCTTAAGTTTTGGGGAGTTGATAAGTGAAAATTTTGACTACTTATTAGCGCCTTTTAGCTTTCGTTTAGTCCAAAAGTATCTAATTGTATTCCCGAAAACTGATGAAATATGCTTAACTGCAGGAGTATTGAAAAATGAGCCACTACGCTGAAATCCAACTCAAGGAGGAGTGATCTAAATAAGGATAAAAATCAGGCACAAAAGCTCAAGTGCGGACCGCAGATTTCTATCTGCGGCCGCAGAATGTGAAGAAAAATAAACAGAGCCCCAGTACAAAGTGTGGACCGCACAATTATTGTGCGGCCACAGAATCTATGTAAGAGCTAAAGTTAAGAGAGTTTCATTTCAAGCTCAAGAATAAATGTGAACCTCACAATAATTATGCGGCCGAAGAAACAGTTATGCGACCGCACTTAGGAAATGTTCGGTCCGCAGAAAAGCCAGTGCGGCCGCACCAAGAATTGTGCGGACCGCACAACATGAGAGATGCGGCCGCAATCCAGAAGTGTGAGGCCGCAGAGTCAACTCTTGTCTAGATATGAAGAGAAGTGTGGACCGCACATATAATTGTGCGGCCGCAGAACCTCCGAAAGGGCAATTTTGTCCGAAAATTCTAGCTTTGTATAAATAGACTACTTTCACGAAATTAGGTCAAGTTTTGAATATTGAAAGTCCTGTAGTCGTTTTTCTTTATTCCTTTAGGCAACTTTAGCTTACTTTGGTGATTTAACATTGAATTTTTATCTTTTAATCTTGCAATATGAGTTTTATCATCTTTTCTTCTCTATTTTCCTCTATACCCATTATGAGTAGCTAGATTTTTAGCTAGGTTTGTGACCCAACCCTAGTGTGTGAACCTAATGGGTGTTTGATTTATGGCTTGTTTATGGCTGGGTGTTTATTATTTAGCCTTATTCTTGCCTTTAATTGTAGAATTAATAGTTGCAAATATTAGTTTATGCCTATTTGACTTGGTCTCTACTTGAGAAAGAGAGACTTAGTCTAGGAAAACTTGGCTAACAAGAATTTGGGATAAAATCAAGAGATTGATAGTCCCAATTAAAGGGTTGAACCTAGAGATAGTAAAACCCGACTTGAGCATTTTATCAATTATTTTGTTCAATACCCATTTGGACTTGAGAAAGCCAAATTTGGCAAATCAGTCTCTTACCGAGAGGTATTGAGTGTGTATTTGAGTGTTGATTGCTATAATACACCCCGACCAACAAAACAAGCTTTAAAGTTTACAACCCGTTAGACAAACACTTAGGTGAAGGTCATACCCCTAGGACTTTTTATATATTTGAAAACCATCCAAAAACAATATTATCTAGTTTTATATCGTTAGAATTGTAATCCTTAACGTAATTTTATAAGTAAAAACAAAACTATATTTGTGGAAGTGCAACCAAGATACTTCACGTGCTTTATTCAAATATATACAACTAATCCCATCTCAGCTCCCTGTGGATTCGATCCCGACTCCTTGTTGGTATTATTATTGCAATCGACCGTTTCACAACCCCGAATAGAGGTGTGACTTGGATGAGATCAGTGTGTCACTCATCATTGTGAGGAGGGACAATCATCTAGTTCATCCTTTATTGGGTGAACCACTTCTCCTATTTACTTAAATGTCATTTAATGTTATTGATTGTTAGTTCTTCCTCCATTATTGCTCACGTTTTTTAGAATAATTAATGTATGTTGTAGTCAACCCACTACCGGATCTGTCTAATATTATTTACGTTTTCAGAACTCACATCTACAGATATTATTTTTAACTAAGTTTAACCTATTATTATATAAACTCAACCGTTTTAGCCGAAAGTTATATTTTTCGGTCAAATACATACAATCTAGTACTTCCTTGTTATTTTTTAAATTCAACCTGATATTTTCTTTCATTGAATATTTTCGTCCAATGTAAATTTATATTATTTTCAAATTACCAATTTCACTGCTAGCATAATCTAATCACTATGTTGTAGCAGCTTATTTGTGCTATTTTTAAATTATTAATTTCATTTATTATAGATTTTTTTGTTTTAAATTAACTAATAGTGCAATTTTTTAGAAGGTAAACTCGTTAAAAAATTAACCAGAGTAAAATCTAACTTTCCATTTTTACCATTGGTACTTGAGATAATAATTTTCTGTGTGGTAATAACTACGTTTACAAAAGCGTGAAGAGAACACACTGTTTGTACGCACGCACACCCTCGCCTCTCATCACTTCAGTGGCGCCTCCGAGGAAACAAATGGACGCTTCTCTTTGTTAGCTTAATCCGCAGCTTTGGACGTCTAACTTCACTTCACCGGGAGCACTCAGTTGCTATTGTTTAAGTAAATTACACTCTTTAAGTTCTTGATCTTTTTCTGTTCTCTTTCCTGTTATTGTTGTTGTTTGTGCAATTTGTTACTCTGAGATGAAATCTTGCTTTCGTATCCACACCCATCTGCAAATTTTCCGGCTTTATACTGATAAAAAATCTGGAGCATATCGATTCGTGTTATAGCTTCTGTTTTATTAGGGTTTAAGAGTTTGTCCTTTTCCAAAAATTCTTTTTTTTTAAATACTTAATTTCTCTCTGCAAATTTTTCGCTTTTACAATGTTAATCCGGTGCTTCATCGATCTGTGTTGTAGCTGCTGATTATTGGGGCTTAAGAGTCTGCCCTTTTCCCCAAAAAGAAAAAAAGTTGATATTTCTTTCGTAATTATTCTCCAGTATTCTGTGCATGATATTTACTAGATTTGTTTGGTTGCACTAATTTAGTTTTAGGGTGTCTTTTTAATTCGTTTCACTAAAGCTTAATGTTTGGACCTTCTGATTATTGTTCCATACAAAGAAATAGGTAGGGTTTAAGATCTCTCTGTCTATCTTTGTGTCTGTTTGCTGTAAAGCTTCAATCTTGGTAGTGATATTCGCTTGGATGCATAGGTGATATTGGACAGTCGAGGGTTTTATATTTTGTTCTACAGACAAGAAATTGTTATGGTAGGTTCTTTCCTAAGCACAATTTCCATTGACGGGAGAGAAAAGGCAAATTGATACTTATTGTAAGCAATGAAGTGCAATGTATTCAACAAGTAATAGGGGGGTGTCAAATGGGCAGGTTGGGTCAACATTAGGCGGATTAAAATGGAGGTCAATATCATGCCTGACTTACGAAAAGTTTGATTGGGTCAATTTGGACTAAATGGGTCGTAACTCCAGAACTCAATCATTTTGTTTGTTTGTTTGTTGTCTTTTATAATTTGTTTAGTTACCAAATCAAACTAAGAAAATTAACTTTTATTTTCTTTATAGAGAGGGAAAGTGGATGAAATTGTGGAGAACTTTTTCTTTGTTACATGACAGATTTTTTATGGGTTAATTTGGATTGTGCGTGAACTGACTCATAATTGAATATATTCCCAACTCAACCTGCTCAAGTTTGGACGAGTTTGGCAGTATACACTTATACGGGTTATATTTGACACTCCTACATAGTACCATGCTTCCCTAGCCCCCCCCCAAAAGTCTTACTTTGGTAGCTTCAAATGGTGGTAGGTAGAGTCTCATTCGAGATTTAGGAAGCTACTGGCTCCTTTTGAGATTGTTGCACTGACTTTTGCCCCAATCTACTAACTACGTATGGAACAATATTTCACATGTTCCTATGGCTTGCCTGTCATCCTCTACCCTCTATCTCTATGACACCTATGACTAAACAAACAACAAACAAATTTATGATCTAGTAATCTAAGAATTTATGAATTTCTTTTGTTCAGAATAAATTCTAACTTGAAATGATGTTTCTACATCTTTAGGGCCTGAGGTGCAGGATGAAGAAGAAGAAAAATCCTCTTGTATTCTTAGATGTATCAATAGATGGAAATCCTGCAGAAAGAATTGTTATTGAGGTATATATGAAGCTTACCAAGCTTCCTGGAGTAGTTTTCCTTTTTCTTCCATATGAAACCATGTCTTGAATCTGTTTTTGATATATCATGCATGCAATTAGCATTATTTTTTGGGAAATGTGCAGCTCTTTGCAGATATTGTCCCGAGGACAGCAGAAAATTTTCGGTCACTCTGCACAGGTATATTGTTCGTAATGTTATTTGCTTTGTGCTAGAGAAGTACTTTGCTTGAGGCCCCCTAAGGTTCTAAATGTGTGTTAAATAGTGGAATAGAAGTCATGAATTATTGTAAAGGGCCTTAAGGATAATCATCTCTGCCTTGCCACAATATAGGCCTATGAGCACCATTCAAAATGCTGGGTGTGTGTGGGGGCATTAATGTCCCACCTTTTTTAAGGGAATGAACTATTGTCTCCTTATATGGTCTTGGATAGTCCTCGCTTCACGAGTCAGTTTTGGGTTTGAGTTAGACTATGTCGATTTTCTTAACACTGCTAGGATTATTATATTCTGGGATGAGCTCAAAGGTTGATCCAGAAAACTTGAATAGATCCCTATTCATTTGTGCACTGAGTCATTAAGAAATCACATATTCTTGGATAATAATAAATTATTGTGAATGGGTCTTTTGATTGGTTTTGTTGTTTTCATGACATTAATATTACTCTCCCTTTATTGACTTACAGTGCTTGCGTGATTTCACGGGTCTAATTGGTTGATCTGATGAGTGTTGTGGTTTTGATGGTATGTTATGTTTTGAAGGTGAGAAGGGAGTTGGAGTATCTACTGGGAAACCTTTGCACTACAAAGGATGCTTATTTCACCGTGTAATCAAAGGGTTTATGGCACAAGTATGCGCTCTCTCTCTCTCTCTCTCTGATATTTGTATTCTTTGTTATCTTTTGAGAATAAATAATGTAGGAATTGATGTATTTGTTGCTACTTATTCTACCTAAGCTTGGGTCTCATAGGAAAAGCAATTGTTTCCTCCAGCTTGATATAAGATAATTCTTGAATTTGGGTTTGAAGTTCACAATGTTTTTTTTTTCTGCATCCACAGAAATTACACTTTCTAATCATACAGTCCCATCTTACTCGCTCTCCAATATCATGAGTTAACGTTTTGCTATTTTCTCTTCGAACTTATGGGATTTAAAAGGGGTAGCTGCTAATCATAATAAATTCAGACTTCCCCCTTCCTAAAAGAAAATCAAAACTTAAAAGTGGGAAACATTGTTCGGTTTTTAGTTCCATGTGCTTTACAGATTTTATGGATATCTTATGAAGCAGTGCAGGTCTATATCTATTGTGCTTGTCAATTATTTCAAATGAGAAAATAATTGTGCAGGGGTAAATTTCAGCTGATCCCAACTTGTTTGTGACTGAGACTTACTTGTAGTAGTTGTTGTTGTTTAGTCAATATATTGGGGAATAATCATCAGTCCCATGACCTCTTTCTGTTTTCTACAGGGTGGTGATTTCTCCAAAGGGAATGGTATGCTTTTTCCCCTTCTGGGCACTGAACTTTCAATTGGTGCAGAGGACTCTTTAACTTCCAACCTCTTGCCCAGACAAGTAAGGCACACGAACTTTTAATGTTTTGCAGGCACTGGTGGAGAGAGTATATATGGAGGGAAATTTCCAGGTAGATTAGTAGTATATATGTTTGAGTGTTTGATATATGGTTATATGATTGGTTGCTGATGGTAATTTTTTTTAATCTATGTAGACGAAAACTTTAAAGTTGATCACACTGAGGCTGGTATTCTCTCGATGGCGAATAGTGGTCCTAATACAAATGGATCCCAATTCTTCATTACGTTTAAGAGAACTCCCCATCTTGACGGGTATTTATCTGATATACGAGTGCACATTAGTTTCACCATGTTTTATCCTTCGGTAGACTTGTATTCCAAATCCTACTAGGAGAAGAAATAACTATGGTTATAACAATACCTAGTTTAGATCATGAAACATCTATTTTTCTGTTGCAGGAAGCATGTTGTTTTTGGAAAAGTTGTAAAGGGAATGGATTTTGTGAAGAAAATTGAACAGGTAGGGACAGCTGATGGGAAGCCATCTGGCCTTGTGAAAATTGTAGATTGTGGCGAAATGTCTGAAGAGAGGAAAAGCAATGATACAACCAAAGCAGAGAAAGGTGACTTTATCTCTCTAAGACTAAGACGTTCCTACTCTGCGGCAGTGTTACTGCCTCAGCTAAGAGAGTCTGCTGTGTCATCTCGTTTCTGTTGTTCATTCATATATTTTTGCCTCGTCCGCAGGGAGAAATAAGAAGTCAGCAAGAGCTCTTTCCTCTGATGATTGTTCAGAAAGTCAAGAAGAGAGGAAACGCAAAGCATCCACTGACAGAAAGAAAAAGAAAAAGAGGAGATACTCTTCATCTGATTCTTACAGTTCTGAATCAGATACTGATTCCTCTTCAGGCTCTGACTCAGATTCTGAGCTGGACTCCTATTCTTCTAGTTCTTCAAGTGATGGAAGGCGTAAGAAAAGGAAGAGGTCGACTAAGAAAGAAAGGAGTCGACATGGGAAGAAAAAAGACGAAAAGAGGACGAGGAGAAGAGTTCATCGAAATAAAAGATCGAAACGCAAGTGGTATTGTTTTCTGTTGACCCCTGTAATCTGTGTTATTATGCTGTACTTGATCGCTGGCTTAGTCCCCCAAAGTTTATATTTATTTTATTCCCATTGCATTCAGGAGCTCTGCTAGTTCTAGTGGCACAGACAGCAGCAGCAGCAGTGATAGCTCTGATGATGAAAATGGCAGGCGCAGTAATTCTGCACGAAAAAGTAATTATTAATTTTATTCATGGAGGTGGAGAAACATGTCTTGTAAGAAGATTTGTTAATTCATTCTTTCATCTTACGTTACAGCTTTGGGGAAGAAATCATCAATTCCTCTCAAAGGACAAGCTGTTTTGAAACAGCAAAAGAATCTTGAAGAGGGTGAAGTATCTAAGAATGGTAAGCTTCCGAATAATGGTCATGGTGGAGATGTACCAACTGACAGGACTCTCGCCGCCAATGATAGATCTGATAATTCCAGCAGATCCAGGTCCCTTCCTTTGCTTTACTGAATGCTTCATGATGTGGTACTTGTGTATGTAGCTGTTCATATAAGTTACATATCTTCACAAAGTGAAGTCTCTCTTTACATGATTAACAGGAGTGCAACACCAAGTCCCAGAGGGAAGCCAAGACCCAGCCGCCGGAGCAGTCGAAGTATGAGCCCAGCAAAAGTGTCTGATAGACTTGACCATAATGATGGAAGTCCTCAAATTGAGTCAAAGGAGAGAAGTTCTCCAAAGAGTCCTTCACAAAAAGTTACTCAGCCATCTCGCTCTAGTCCTGGCAGGGATTTATCCGGAAACCGTTCTCCTGATGGAACGTCAAAGCGAATCCGAAAAGGCCGTGGCTTCACTCAACAGTATTCATTTGCAAGACGCTATCGCACCCCATCTCCTGAACGTTCACCTTACAGGCCTTATTACCAGGGTGGGAGAAATTTCCAGGGGAATCGTGATAGGTACATCGAGTTCATATGTAAAAATTGTCCGTGGAAGGAGCAAGTCTGTTATGCATGCTGAATACATTGTTATCTTTTTTAGGTACTCAAGCTATAGAAGCTATTCTGGGCGTTCTCCACCGGGACGATACAGACGCTCACCAAGAGGCAGAAGTCCACCCAGGTTTTCCTTCTAAGTTCCTCTCTATTGTCTTTTATTTTTGTGAATGTCTCTTCATACGTCCAAAGTTACAGAGTGCTTCAATTTCTTTTCTGTTTATGATATCTCTGAGTTCTTGGTTTTCTCTTTTGTTCCATTTAAGATTGTAACCATGGAAAAATGACTTCACATCCCTTAACCCCCTTTTCTTTTTCTTTGTTCAGTAGATACCGGAGAAGGAGTCGAAGTAGGAGTATTTCTCACAGCCCAAGTGCTCGTCCTAGGCGTGAGAGGCGTCGAAGTAGGAGCCCTTCACGCAGTGCTTCCCCTACAGATAAGCAGCAGAAAATAAGTGACAGATTGAAGTCTCGTCTTGGGCCTCGCGTGGATGATCAGAATTCTCCTACTAGAAGGTCAGCTTCAAGATCTAGAAGCCGCGACTCAACGACGACTCGATCTCCTGATGCTGCTCCAAGGAAGCACAGTAGAAAAGTAGGATCTGAATCGCCCAGTAGTTCGAGGTCAACCTCCCCAACTCGACAGAGGGGTCTAGTCTCATATGAGGATATCAGTCCCACCGGGACAAACTAATTTGTAGCCTTGAATTAAGCTTATATCTGAGTGGCTAAATTTGCAAAAAGCTTATTATCTAGTTTTAAACTTTGTTCCATCAGACGTTGCTAAGCTGGGGTTGGCAACTCAGTTTTATTATTTTTGTATTTCAGTAAACCAGTAGCTCGACATTGATTGTTTTACCATTTTCCGGAGTCAGGTCCAGATTTTGCAAATTGATTTTCATAAATGTCATCATAATTCGTGGTGTGGTGGTAGTCGATGATGTTATATGCTAGTACTCAGAAATTAACGGGTTGCTCGGACTGCGTACAAAGATACTATATGCTGAGAATAAGGGTAGTAAGTGGGCCGGTCCGGGATCATGGGCTAAGTGGGCTGGGACCGATAGGACCGTTAGAGGTGGGCTTGGGCCGGTTCTTGAGTAGGAACCGTTAGGACCGGGATTGTTTGGTCCGCCAAGGGATCAGGACTGGATCGGTACCTTGGTGGGCTAAATTGGCCCAACGGTAATTTTCTTAAAAAAAAAACTAATCGTTTGGCTATTTAAAAAAAGAGTTGTTGGGCTTTAAAAAATAGTCGTTGGCTATTTAGAAAAAAACCATTTAACTTCCCTAACATTGTTTTAACCCCAAACTTTTTATAATTATACTTTTTTCCTATTTTCAACTATAAATATTCCCTCATTCTTTCATTTTTCTTACAAAATCAATATCAATCTATCACAATCTCTCTTTAATTTTCTTTTATACTTGCTACTATTGCTTACTTTATTCCAAAAAATAGTAAAAAAATATTGAGATTGTTACAATTTGTGAAAGAATTGTGAAGTTGGTGAATTGAAGTTTTCAAGTCTTTAACGATAATCAATTTTCAACAAGTTCGTCAATTTTTGCACATCTTGATTAGTTTCTTTTTCTTCTCAATGGTGGCATTAACACCTTGTTGTACTCATTCCATATGGGGGAGGAAGACTAAGAAAGATATTGCCATATTTTTTTAATGGTATAATAAAATTACAAAGGCATTGTTTTGAATATCTTTTTATAAATTTTTTGTCTTTAAATTTGAATTAAAAACTTTAGGTCACAATTCTATAATAAATTTACAAGGCATTGTTTTAGATATTTTTTTAACATCTTTTTGTCTCTAATTTCTATTTTTTTTTAAATCACTATTTAGCCGTTGAGCCCACTTAGCCCGTCCCGTTTAGCCCGGGATCATGAGTTTGTGGGCCCGATCCCGGGCCGGTTCCTACAAAAAGACCGTTTAGCCTGAGACCGCTAAGCCCGTTTATTTAGGGATCGGTACCTGGACCGGGACCGACCCAGGATCGCGGCCCACGAGACCGGCCCAGTTGGCCCGTTTAGGGACCGGACCGGACCGGCCCACATGCTACCCCTAGCAGAGAATATAAAACAGTAAGTATAGTATGAGCACAAAATTTTTGTCTCACGAAAAATACTCCTACAAAATTTACAAAAAATAGTTTTCTAGTTGTCTTTGATTTTTATAGAATTTCTAGGAATTTCTCTTTATTTGTTTGTTTGCATTTATTTGTATTTTGTGCATATTTAATATCTTAAAATCATAAAAAAAAAGCCATAAAAAATGTTTAAATCTTTATTTCATAGCATTTTAGGTTTTAATTGCATTTGTAGGATTTAATTACATATTGCTTCCATAGTTAATACACGAAAATTATAAAAAATACATTAGTCATTCTTGCTTTATTTTTGCATTTTTAGATTTAATTAGTTAATTGATCAATTTCTAGTGCAATTAATCCAATTGTTAGATAAATAGGAAAGTGGGACAATTTTGCAAATTAATTTTAAAATTAGGTGTTGATTAAGATAAGTAGCTAATCTTGAAAATCAAAATAAAAGAAAGGAAAGAATGAGGCTGCTTGGTCTTGTATTAAACTAGGCCAATGCAATTTCAAGTGGCCCAATTACAAAAATCCGCCCCAGCCCAGCCTCAAAGACCGGTCCAGCTTTCATTTACCCAAAACGAAAATTCCGTCCATTTATCTCATCTAACGGCTGAGAACTCCTCTCCTTAATCTCATATAAGTGTATGAAATGAACCCCCAAACCCTAAAGACCTCTCCCATTTCCTCATCTCTCTCACCCTCTCACCCTCAGCTGCCAACCACCCACTGGAAATCGTCTCGGCCGACGGACCACCCCCAAAATTTCACAAGATACTCAACACATCCTCTTCATTCATAACCCCCTTTTGGCTTCCCTCAAAACCCTTTGAATCTTTTCGATTTCCAGATCTTAGAATCGTAGACCAACCCCACCTCCCCTTTTGATTTTTCTCACCCACCAAAACCCCGATGCCATTGAAATCGGTATCAATCAGTCAAGCTTGGGAAGAACTTTCAGTTGGCATCGATTTCAAGCCATTTCAATTTGGGCCGGCTATTCGACCAAAAAATATAACTTTCGGCTAAAACAGTGGAGTTTATATAATAATGAGTTAAACTTAGTTAATAATAATATCTCTAGATGTGAGTTCCGAAAACGTGAATAACGTTAGATAGATCTGGTGGTGGATTGACAACAACATGCATTAACTGTTCCAAAAAGTATGAGCAATAATGGAGGAAGAACTAGCAATAAATAACAATAAATGATATTTAAGTAAATAGAAGAAATGGTTCACCCAATAAAGGAGGAACTAGATGATTGCCCCTCCTGACAATGATGAGTGACAGATAAATCCTAGAATGTTCGAATTATATTTGGATACGATGGAAAAGTGTGGAATAATATGAACAAGAATCTTGATAAAAAGGTAGTGTTTGTATCTTTATCATAGAGAGAGAATCTTTTATCAAAAGTCTGTTATTATCAAATGAATGTCACATGCCCCCATTCATTATCTTTTTTTCTATTTATATGGGATATATCCCCAACAAACTCTAATAGTACAAGTACAGAGAATATCCACTAGAATATTCTCTTTAATATCCTTTTCTAAAAACTAGTTGTTACAGCTCTATTTGCGGTGCTCGACCTCGACCATTGTTGACATCTCGACCACGAGTCTTGCTGCTTCCTGTCCATCCTCGGCTGACTCTTTCCTCAATGTTACCTTGCCTTAAATATTCTGGAGCAGATTTTGACCTATACAGTTAGCCCCTCCGCTTATTGAGGCCGACCTCAGATGACCTTGGTGAGCGGATTCTATTTGTTGTGGTCGAGAAGATTGGACGAGTGGGTCGGGTAGTGATGTTTGGGACGAGCTGACAACATGGCCTTTCATGAGCCGCAACTTTTGAGGTTACGTAGTTTCTATACCAAAGTGACGTCATGACATCATGCGTCATTATTGCATATTTTTCCGATGCTTTGCGTCGTTTCCCGTGCGTCTGTCGGGTTGGGTCTGCCGTTTTGATACCAGTGCTGAGTAATAATGGCATAATTTCTTGGTTTTGATACCCGAATTCTTATAAATAGAGGCGTGAGGGCATTCATTCGTACTTTACATATTTTTCATATCGAATCCTTATGCCTTCTTCTCCTTACTCCATTGTTGTGTGTCTTCTTTCCTGGTTCCAGTGATTCCAGTTGCTTTTAAACTTTGTTTGCTTGAATATCCTTTATTTCGTTAGAACTATGGCTAACATGTCCTCTGGTCCCGGTGAGGGAAATAACCTGGTCCCCTTGGCGGTGATTTTGCCTCCTCATGTTGAGGGCGTCTTTATTTCCATTGAGGATGATAACATTCCTACGGTAGAGGAAATAATTCCTTGTGGTGAGAAAGTCAGGTCTAACTTCTCAAAGGCGCCTGAAGATGAGCCCGATGTCTCTGAGTCGGCGATGAAATAGGTCGATCTAGCAGAACTTAGGGCTAAATTCAACATTCTCGATCGCATCGATTTGGTCCCTGCAGGGTGAGATGTGGTACAAATCCACCGCCCCGGGTAATGCGCATTCTACGCATACCCCTTCTAGGTTGGCTACGCCCTTCCCCTTCTCCCATTGGCGGAGGAATTTTGCTGTTGTTATGGCGTTTGCCCGGCTTAACTCGCCCCATATATCTACAAGCTCATCGTGATGCTTACTAAATTTGCGGAATTGGCCGGGGTCGAGATCACACTCCGACATCTGATGTATCTCTTCGCCCCTAGTTTCTATAGGGGGACAATGTTGAACCTTAGCCATCGAGGGGACAAATGCCTGGTGGTAAAGATGGACGATAAGGTGAACCGTCAGTTCTGGCACAATTGTTTCTTTGTCAAAACCGAAGATGTGGTGGCCAACGCGGACGACTTCCCTGAGACTTGGAATTATACTCGTAACCATCAAACCTTTCTTCATTGAAACATTTGATTTGCTTGTTTTAGTCGTGGGTTCTGAACTTTTGTTCCCTTCTTATGCAGCCAAGACTAAGCCCCCTCCTTTGGTCGGGGACATTTCTGATTGGGTTGTCTGGGTTCTCCCTCATATCGTGGGAATTCGTGAGTGACCGGGCTTTTTAAAGAAGTTTGGGACTGCTCCTTCCTTGACTGGTGAGCTTGTCTTTTCTTTTTGTTTTATTTTGGCCTCCTAGTCGCTTATTTCTTATAGTTTGCATTTGCTGATAGTGATAACATTTTCCGATTCTTTCTTTTCCAGCCCGAGGATCTTCGAGGAGGCCGAGAGCTCCCCCTCCTGCATTCCGTAAAAGGAAAATTGCCTCCTCTTCGACGTCTATCCCCCCTACGACTGTAGCTAGGCCTACTCGCTCTTTCGTTTCTGTTCCCTCCTCGACCGCGGCTAGATCTGCTTGGTCTTCGGCCCCATCTACCGCTGCCTTAACATCGATTTCTTCTCCGTCTGGAAATATTTTGATAGCGGAGCTTCCGGCTTCCCCTTTATTCCGTCTTGTAGATGAGGAGGAGGAATCGTCGCCAAGCGATGGGAATTTAGTGCCCCTCAAGAGAAGGTCAGTGGATGTTGGTGGCCGGGTTCCCCGGGCTGTAGATTCTATGATGGATGATTTTATCATCCACGAGACGATGACCATAATACTTCTGCAACGACGGAAGCCTAAGGGCCGTCTGCAAGGGTTTCTGATACTTCGCGGCAAGAGGGGCCATCGACCTCGCGACCGGCTGACGGTGCTTCTTCGCCGGCTGATGGGAGAGATAAAGGCGTGGCTGAGGATGGCTTTGAGACGGGCTTAGACATTGATGCTGCAGAGCTGAGGATGATGGAAGAAGGATTTACTCAGCTCGAAGTGAGGTTGGAGGGGTCTATGCGGGCCATCGCGATCCCCATGGACCATGATCTATTAAAAATGGTCCCCGCCATTGGTCCCCTTTGTTCCGACGTGGAGGGTGAAACCCTTGCGGAGCTGGATGACGCCACCTTATCGAGGAGTATAGCCGGCCTCGCTCTCAGGGTAAATGTTTCAAGGCTTTTTTTTCTTGTCTACTTTGTTCAGATTTTTGGTCTTTGTTTTAGTGCTTTTCCCTTGCGAGTGGAGGCGTTCTTGTGTTTGACTCTCTTTCTTTTTGTGATTGAATACCGTGATCTTGGAAATCAAAAGTGTCCGAAAGGAGGAGAGACGTAAGGCTATATTCACGAAGCTTCAGCGCAAATACTTTGAGTACCGTGGCAAGTATCGGGAAATTCGCAGGCATTTTGGAGAGGGCGGCAATTTATAGACCCTTTGGGATGAGCTGAAGCAAAACGATGATGAGCTGGTGAAGGACGTCGAGAAATGCAGTGTCCTTGAAGGGGCGTTGATAAATATAGAAGAAGAGATCGAGGTCAGTAGGGCCCTGGAGATTCAGTACGGCGACCTCCAGACGCAGGTGGTCGAGTTGCGCAGGCAATTGGAGGAGTATCGTCTGCAGATGGAGGTTCTTCATGGCGAGATCACTGAGAAGCAGAACGAGATGGATATGACGGAGATAGCTCGGTCGGAGGCTTCGAGGAAGACAAAGGCCCCTGAGGTGGTGATCCAGACCCTTCGTTCTGAGCGGGAGAACGGCAAGGTTAAAAGAGGAGCGACTTGATGAGACGATCGGAGAGTTGGAGAAAGAGAATTCTGACCTCTACGATCGAGTTGCTGCCCTTGAGGACGAGAAGGCCCAATTACTGGCGCGACCGTCCTCTCATACTTCGGACTTTCCTAATGTTCCTAGAGAGTTATATGAGGAGTGGATTCATGCTGAGGCCCAATTGTATGTGTTCGGAGATTTGCATGCAGCGGGATCTATTTTTGGGTCCGCGCTTGAAGATACTCATGTTAAGGCTCGTGAAGCTCGAGTCGCTTGTGGGTATGATCCTGCTACGCCAGAGGCCAGCGAGGACGAGGAGGACGAAGGTGTAGACCGGCTTGAGCAAAACTCATGGCATGATGTTGCATATTCTGGGGGAGAAGGTGGCAATGGTGAGGGTGTTAAAAGTCAAGAGGGTGACGTAGTTGAGGGCCAGATCGGCGAGGGTGCTGCAGGCGATGAAGGTGGTGGCCAGTAGTTTTCTTTTTTGTATTTCTTTATGTGCAGTTGGTGGTGTCTTCATGAGCTTTTGTAAACATGTTCTAAGTATGAAAGGCCAACTTTGTTATTTGCATATGATTTTCTTCATGTGGTTCGTACTTGTATATTTCTTTTTGATTTTGTCGCTTGGTTGCCTTTATTTTCTAGCCGTAATCACTTAGTTCGAATAAGGTCGAACATATCTAAGTTTAATTATGGCCGAGGATCAGTAGGTGTTAGTTCAAACGAGGTCGAACCAAAACCTAAGTTTGATTATGGCCGAGGGCCAGTAGATGTTAATTCGAACAAGGTCGAACATAACACGTGTATAAATATGGCTGAGGGCCAGTAGGTATTGGTTCGAACAAGGTCGAATACAACTTATGTTTAATTGTGGCCGAGGGCAAGTAGGTGTTAGTTCGAACAAGGTCGAACATAACATATGTTTCATTATGGCAGAGAGACAGTAGGTGTTAGTTCAAACAAGGTTTAGCATAACCTACATTTAATTATGGCCGAGGTCCAGTAGGTGTTAGTTCGAACAAGGTCAAACATATGTTTAACTATGGTCGAGGGCCAGTATGTGTTAGTTCAAACAAGGTCGAGCATAACCTATATTTAACTATGGCCGAGGGCTAGTAAGTATTAGTCCGAACAAGGTCGAACACAACTTATGTTTGATTGTGGCCGAGGGCCGGTAGGTGTTAGTTCGAACAAGGTCGAACACAACCCGCATCTGATTGTGGCAGAGGGCGTGTAAGTGTTAGTTCGAACAAGGTCAGACACAACATGTGTTTAACTATGGCCGAGGGCCATAACGTATTGGTCCGAACAAGGTCGAACATAAGATATGTAACTATGGCCGAGGGCCAGTAGGTATTAGTCCGAACAAGGTCGAACACAACTTATGTTTAATTGTGGCCGAGGGCCGGTAGGTGTTAGTTCGAACAAGGTCGAACATAACCTACTTTTCATTATGGCCGAGGCCTAATAGGTGTTAGTTCGAACAAGGTTGAACATAACCTAAGTTTAATTATGGCCGAGGGCAAGTAGGTGTTAGTTCGAACAAGGTAGAACATAACATATGTTTAACTATGGCCGAGGGACAGTAGGTATTAGTTCTAACATGGTCGAACATAACTTACGTTTAGAAATATATGCTTCTAGGTGCGGAGTTTGTCGACATTGTAAACTTTAAGCATTATTGCCTTGGTTGTACATTTGGAGAAATAGAAATAAACTTCATGCATTGTTGCTTTGTTCATCACCTTGGAGAAATTTACAAATTTTCGGACGTTGGCTGGCGTTCCTGTCCCAGTCTCAGTCTATCTAATCCCTTCATTGGTCGACCTCGAGAAGGCTTGAGAGGTCGAGCAATGAACCAGCAGTCTTGTGCATGTCTTTACGTACTTCGACTTGAAGTATCCCCTTCGTCGCCTCATTAAAAACCTCTTCGAGAAAACCTAATTGGGACAAACCTCAAGTGAGGGAAAAAAGAGTACGACTTGGGGGACGCTTTATCTCTTAAAAGTTGAAGTACTTGAGGTGGGTAATATTCCAGTTGTTTGGTAGTAGATTTCCTTCCATTGTTTCTAGTTGGAATGACCCTTTGTTCGCTGTTGCCATGATTTTGTATGGGCCATCACAATTTGTTCCCAGTTTGCCTTCCCGTGGGTCTTTTCTTGCTTGTGTTTTAGCTTTAAGCACATAGTCCCCGACTTTGAGCGGCCTGACCTTTGCCGTTTTGTTATAATAGCGTTCTGCTTGTTGTTTTTGGGCGATCATCCTTACGTAGGCCATGTCTCTTCGTTCTTCGACTTTGTCGAGCTCCTGCCTTCTGCTATCATCGTTCCTTGGTCCGCTCTCGTGGGAGTATCTTAGGCTAGGCTCCCCGACTTCGACCTGTATTACTACATCAGTCCCATAGACTAACGAGTAAGGCATCTCTCCTATGCTTGTCTTCGGCGTTATTCGGTAGGCCCAGAGTACTTCTGGTAATATTTTCGGCCATATCCCTTTGGCGTCTTCAAGTTTGTTCTTCATGATGTTCAATATCGACTTGTTGGAGGACTCCGCTTGTCCGTTGCCCGCGAGGTGGTATGGCGTTGAGAGTATTCTTTTGATATGCCACATCTCAAAAAATTCATCGACCTTCTTTCCTGTAAATTGGGGTCCGTTATCGCAGCTGATATCTTTGGGGAGGCCGAACCGACATACGATGTTTTTCCATATGAAGGCAATCACTTCTTGTTCATGTATTTGGGCGAATGCTCCTGCTTCTACCCACTTAGAGAAATAGTAAGTTAAAACCAAAAGGAATCATACGTTACCTCGCCCTACCGGGAGGGGGACCACGATGTCCATTCCCCATTTGATGAAAGGCCAAGGGGATGTGACCGAGTGGAGGTGTTCGCCTACTTGGTGAATCATTGGTGCATACTTTTGGCATTGCTCGCATGTTTTCACGAAGTTCGCGACCTCTTTTTTCATGGTGGGCTAGCAATTTCCTGCCCGTATGAGGCATCTGACCAAAGCCCGATTGCCGGAATAAGCTCCACAATGGCCTTTGTGGACCTCTTCAGGGACATGCCGTGTTTGATTTGGGCCCAAGCATTTCGCTAGAGAGGCACCGTACGTTCTCTTGTACAGGTCGTTGTGGATGATGTTGTACCTAGCTGCTTGCATTCTCAATTTCTTGGCCTTTTGTTTATCACCTGGGAGTACGCCGTCCTGCAATTATGTAAAAATACGGTTGCGCCAGTCCTAAGTTAGGTTTATGGTTCTTACCTCGATTTGGTCTATCGACGAGTTGAGAAGGTGGACTACACTTCTGTCTCTGGTTGCAATGTTTTTGGTGGCTGCGGCTAGTTTGGAGAGACCATCCGCCTTGGCATTCTGTGCTGGTGGGATAAGGTCGAGTTGACATTCGTCAAACTCGGGCAATAACTTACAGATTTCGGTCTGGTATTTTTGTAACCTTTGTTCCTTGATTTGGAAAGTCCATGTGACTTGGTTGACAACGAGTTGAGAATCGCAGCGTAGTCTTAACCATTTTTCCCTGTATTTGAGTGCTAACCTTAACCCTGCAATTACAGCCTTATACTCGGCCTCGTTGTTAGTCATGTCTGGGCACCTTATGGGCTGGAGAATCACTTTGCCGGTTGGGACTTCGAGTACGAGTCCCAATCCGGACCCTGGCGCATTAGACACGCCATTAGTGTACATGACCCAGAGGTCCTGTGTTTGGGGAGAAGTGTGGGCGGCTTCTCTTTTAACTTCGGGCATTATTTTTGCACTGAAGTCGACGACGAAGTCAGCAAGAACTTGTGTTCGCTTAGTTCGATGGCCCATTGGCCAACTTGCAGGTCGGGTTTATGCAAAATGCTTAAGAGGAAATTCGTGACGAACGAGATGGGGTGGCACTGGAAATATGGCCTAAGCTTTTGTGAAGCTACGACTAAGGCCTAGGGCCAATTTTTCGAGGTGAGGGTATCTAGTCTTAGCGTCGACTAGTGTTTTGCTAATGTAATATATGGGAGACTGCGTACCTTTATTTTCTCAGACCAGGACTGCGATCATAGCTACTTCAGATACAATGAGGTAGACGAGGAGACATTCATCTGGCTCTGCTTTTGAAAGCAATAGTGGCGACGAAAAATACGCTTTTAACTCCTTCAGGGCTTGGAGGCACTCAAAAGTCCATTGGAGGTCGTTATCCTTCTTAAGTATGCCGAACAAACTGTGGCACCTATCTGATGATCGCGAAATGAGCCTTGAAAGGGCGGCGATACGACCAGTCAACCTTTGAACCTGGTTTTTGGTAGTCAAGTGTTCTGGTATCCCTTCGATTGCTTTGATTCGATCAGGATTGACCTCGATTCCTCACTGTGATACCGGGAAACCTAAATATTTTCCTGGGGCCATGCCGAACATACACTTTTCGGGGTTCAGTTTCATTCCGCATCATCTGAGTATGTCGAAGGTTTCTCTTAGGTGGTCGATGTGATCTTCTTTTCTTTTGGACTTGACTAGCATGTCATATATGTAGACTTCCATCATTTTGCCAAGCTGGTCCTTAAACATCCTCGTCACCAACCTTTGGTAAGTTGCCCCTGTGTTTTTCAGCCCGAAAGGCATGACCCTGTAGCAGTATGTCCCTTGATGGGTAATAAAAGTGGTTTTCTCTTGATCCTCTTCTTCCATGAGGATTTGATTATAGCCCGAATAGGCATCCAAAAAGCTCGATAATTCATGTCCGGCCGTTGCGTCGATGAATTGGTCGATATGGGATAACGTAAATGAATCATAGGGGCATGCTTTGTTCAAATATGTGAAATCTAGGCACAACCACCATTTCCCATTCTACTGTTTCACCATGATCACGTTGGCGACCCACTGGGGTATTTTGACTCCCTGACAAAGCCATTTTCCAATAGCTTTTCCACCTCTTCGTGTATCGCATCATTGATCGTAGAGTTGAACTTACACATGACCTGCCTCACTGGGGGGTGGAATGGGTCGACGTTTAGCTTGTGCGTGGCAATTTCCTTTGGGATACCCGACATATCTGCATGGATGAAAGCAAACAAGTCCGCGTTAGTAGTTAAGAATTGGCGAAATTTACCCGGTTCCTGAAGTTTACACCCGATGTAAGCTTTCTTGCTATGGTCGTTGTTGTCTAATTGAACAAGGTCGAGGTCTTCAATGGTCGATCCCGCAGCTTCAACCATATCGGGGTCTCTGATGATGTCCTCGCTATCGTCACATATCGACCTCGAGCCTGTTGATTGCTATGCCTCTTTGTAGTTGTCCTTCATTTGTTGAGTGACCGTGCAGTCTAGGGCGATGCGGTAGCATTCCTAGGATGTGCATTGTTCCCCTCGTATGCTGAATATTCCCTATGGAGTTGGAAATTTGATGACTTGGTATAAGCTGGAAGGGATATCTCTCATGGTATGTATCCATAGTCGCACTATTATGGCGTTGTACATTGTATCTTGGTCCATGATGTGGAACGTGGTTTCCAGAGCGACGTCATCGGCCAGGACGGGGAGTGTGATTTTGCTAGATGTTCGCTCAACTGCATTGTTAAAATCAGTTAGTGTGATGCAATGTGGCACTATTTTTTCCTCAAGTTTTATTTGTCCAAGTACTCGATAGTGGATAATGCACGCGCCACTCCCATCATATACCATAATGCATCTCACATCGGTATCTAAAATTCGTAAAGTGATAACAAGGGCATCATAGTGAAGGAAAACCAAACCGTTGGTATCTAATTTATCGAAGATGATACTTTCTTCGAGTTCATCATACCGTTCGTGGGCGATTGACCATTTGAGCTTGTGGGTTGTGGTGAACTTCACACTGTTGATGGAAGCATCGTCGCTGCCACCGATGATCATGTGGACGGTGCAAGTTATCGAGGGAAGTTTTGGCGGTCCTTGATGTTGTTCACGTCCTCTGGAAAAGTTAGTCCTTCCCCGGTCGCTCAGCAACTCTTTGAGGTGTCCCTGTCGTAGCATGTTTATGATATCCTATCTTAGGGTGATGCAATTCTCGGTCTTGTGCCCTCGTTCTTGGTGGAACTCGCAAAGGGCGTCCGATTTTCTGGTACTCGGGTCTGACCTCATCTTTTGTGGCCACTTCACCTTTGGTCCGAGCTTCTCCAAGGTGTAGACTATTTTTGTAGGTGACACGCAAAACTTGTGAGCGGATAATAAAAAGGGCATACCTTTGTTTTTCGGTGAGTCCCTGTCCTTGATCTGGGTGGGCCTTCTTCGTGGCGGGAGGAGGACGCAATGACCGCTCTGACATATAGTAGTTGTCATTCCCTGTTGGGTCGCGGAGCTACGAGGTCCCTTCTGGTATCATTTCTATGATCTTTTCTGGATTCGGCCTGTACCGAGGTCAATCGATGAGCTGGTCCATTAAGGTCGTCCTCATCTACTCGGACCTCGGCACAATATACATTTTGTATTTCATCCCAAGTGGTTGGGAGGTATTTTATCAGTCGACTTTATAGCTTTCTAGTCGCCCTCGAACCATTCCTGCTCAGCATGTTCTGAAAGGTTGCGACCACCATCCCTTCCAATACATTCGGCAAGGCCATCCTTACTCGGTTGAACCGGGCGAGGAAGTCCCTCAATCCATACCCGGAGACTGTTTAATAGCAAATATGTTGTTTACTCTCGCCTCGGCTTTCTTGGCCCCAGCATGGGCGGTTACGAACTTGTCGGCCATTTCTTCGAAAGTTTCAATGGAACGCGCAGATAGTTGTGAATACCATGTTGACGCTCCTCCTGCGAGGGTTTCACTAAGTTTTTCAACAAAATGGAAGACACTTGTTATTTGGCGAGGTCATTGCCTTTCACGACAGTGACGTAGTGAGTCATATGATCTTCAGGGTCGGTCGTGCCATCATATATCCTGAGGTAGGATGGCATTTTCAAGGTTTTTGGTATGGCATGTGGGGCGGCATCATCACTATACGGCTTCTCGACGAACCTTACGACATCTCTTTTCGGCAAGAGCTTAGGGGCGCCCGGTATCTTATCGACCCTTTCTTGGCATTCTCTCATTTGGTCCCAGAGTGCTTTGTTCTCATTCTCCATTTCCTCCATCCTTTTCAGAATGGCTACGAGAGTGTCGTCACCTACACTATTAATGACATTGTGAGTAATACCTGGCCTTGGGGGAGGAGGAAATTGGTTATGCTGCTCGTCTGCTAGTTGTATGACGCAAGTCCTTGCATTTTCTGTAGTCGTGCCCCAAGCGAGCTTATGGAGGATGCTGGTTAGAGTATCAGTTAGCGAAGATTCAAGGAGTTTTTTTACGGCTGGGGGCGTCTCATCTGCCACAGATGTGGAGGCTCCCTTACCAAGAGATTTTGTGATGTTGCAGTGAGGAGGGGGTGACCCATCTCACCTAGGGAAGGCATTAGGCATTGTGCCTTCTTCCATTATTTCATAACTCACATTGATGATGTTCATGAGGTTGGTTGGGAGGTCACTAATTATTCTCGTCTTTCCTTCTCTGTTACCTGCCATATTGGATTTGTGCATACAAAGAAAGGAGATCTTGTTCTTGTTTTTTTTTTACATTAGCGATCCCTATTAGTTATAGATCTAGAAGAAACTAAAAATATTATTAGGAAATACTCACAGACGACGCCAAATTGTTCGACCAAAAAATATAACTTTCGGCTAAAACAGTGAAGTTTATATAATAATGGGTTAAACTTAGTTAATAATAATATCTCTAAATGTAAGCTTCAAAAATGTAAAAAAATGTTAGGCAGATCTGGTGGTGGATTGACAACAACATGCATTAATTGTTCCAAAAAGTATGAGCAATAATGGAGGAAGAACTAGCAATAAATAACAATAAATGGCATTTAAGTAAATAAGAGAACTGGTTCACCCAATAAAAGATGAACTAGATGATTGTCCCTCCTGACAATGATGAGTGACATACAAATCCTAGAATGTTCGAATTATTCTTGGATCTGATGGAAAAGTAGACAAATCCTAAAGGTAGTTTTGTATCTTTATCAGAGAGAGAAGTTTTTATCAAAAGTTTGTTCTTATCAAATGAATGTTACATGCCCCCATTCATTGTCTTTTTTCCTATGTATATGGAACATATCCCTAACAAACCCTAATAGTAGAAATGCAGAGAATATTTACTAGAATATTCTCTTTAATATCATATTCAAAAAACTAGCCGTTACAGCTCTATCTGCGGTGCTCGACCTCGACCATTGTTGATATCTCGACCACGAGTCTTGCTAATTCTTGGCCGTCCTCGACTAACTCTTTCCTCAATGCTACCTTGCCCTAAAAAATATTTTGGAGTAGATTTCGACCTATACAACCGGCACCGGTCAAATGGTCGTTGACCGGCCAGAACCATAACGACCTCTCATCGCCTCTTTTCCTCGTAATCAAATCCTCAAGCCTTCGAAGTTTTCCCAAAAATGAAGTATGTATTTGACCCTGTGTTTGAATAAATACTCATAGGTCTGAAATCTTTGACCAATTTGAAACGATTGATTTTCCACGTCCAGATCCTCTCCATTCCTCTTGCTGACAGTGATAGCTCGATAGATATACTTCTTTATCTTTCCCTTTTATTCTCAAATCGCACCTAGCTAAATCACTGATTTGTTGTCAATTATTAATTGTTTGTTTGATTGCATTACATATTATAGATTAGTTTTATGTTAATTAAGAGCATGTTTTAGTTAGCTTTGATTATACCTAGTTGAATTTGCTAATTTGTCATTTGAATTGATAGTTGTTTCTTTAATGCTGCATCAATAATTGGATGTTAGTTTGTTATTTCATATATTTAGCATGCTTTAGATTAGTCAGGATTTAAGATCCATTAATTCTGTGTTAGGTTAATAGTTTAGTTGCATAGCCGTTGGTTTAATTTCAAGTTTGTAGGCTAAATGATCTTGATTAGTTAATTACATGATTAAATTAGGTTAATCACCTAAATTAGGTTAAATTTTGAATATTGTTTGCTTTGTTGTAATTTTCAATCCATTTAAGCTTCTTGTGATAGCTGTTTGTAATTACTCGAAGTACCAGGGGTCTAAAGGAAATAGAAAAATTAGGGAATCTTCCTCTTTAGTTGTTAAGAAGGTTCTAGAAGAGAGTAATAGGGACTAAAAGGCAATGAGACAAGGAAATTAGGTAAAATAAGGGACTTAAGGGTTAAAATACAAAAACAAGGGGAAGGCTGGAAAGAAAGAGAATAATCTGAAGGGGACAATTGTCCAAAATCTATTAAAAAGATGCTTTTTCCCCACATTCACAGCTGACATATTTTTCTATATATTCTCTCATTTTGCATATCACACACACACACTCATTTTCTGTATTTTCAGAGAATACACATTCCTCTCCCTAGCACTCACTCTTGGACATAGTTTAAGTCTTTCATACACTCTCATCTCCACTCACCCGTTCAGGAACAATTGGAAAGAAAAACTTAAATTCAGATCTGTAGAATAACCAGCTCCAAAACCAAAACCAAGAAAAACAAAACCAAGGGATTTCTAAAGGATATTCTGATTTTCTGCTATACTACTTTGAGAATTTATGGGGTAACTTAGTTGTTTTAGATTGGAAACCGAGGTTTTCTGCTAATGCTACTGTTGTTTGCTGTCAAACTTTAGCTGAATCTCGTCATCTTTCTGTTTAAGACCTTTATTTGGTCGTTTGCTTTGATTTCCAGTTGCTAGGTATGTCAAAACTCCATCTGTAGTCCCTTCTAAAATATAAATGAAGCTTTGATTTGTTTGATTTCGTGACTATGTTTAATTTCCTGAACTTTTGTGCTTGTTTGCTAAGTCAGTTTATGTGTTCCCCGGTTAGCATCCATTCATGTTTGTTTAGTGTTAATTAGATTGACGTTGCTCACACACCTGCTAGATTGTTGCTGATAACCTCTCATTTTAATGGATCATTCTAAGTAATCTGAAGCTTCACATAACCTTAGTGTCTTCTACCTTTGATAATTGTGAACACCTGAAATGCGTGTGAGAAACTGGATTTGAGTTTGCTTCGATTTGTGGAGAAAACTGGGAGCGAGTAGTTGAAAGTTAGTAGCAGATTATGCACTGAAAATTCATTTCAAATCAGAAATTGTAATCATATACTTTATTCCAGATTATGAATGTAATTACAACTATTATTTTAATTGTTAGAATTATCTTGTCGATGTGGCAAATAAACATTAGAACATAAGATTTTGTTAATTAGGAGTTAATATCTTTACTATTTTATAATTGTTTTCATTTATATTTATGCATATTTGTGTGTGAAAAGGATAAAGTTCGAATGGTTTATGGGGTTGTTGGGCCTATGCTCTGCCAAAGTTTTGGGCCCGACGTTTAATCTAAACAAGCACACGCAAAGCTCTTCTGAATAGCTCTTGGGCATGCTGGGGAGATGGCCCAACGCTTCAAGGTCTAAAGGACCTGCCCATTTAACTGAAGGGCTTGGATTTCAGAGGCCATACCTTGGGCCTCAATCTCAGCCCATACCGTTGCTCTTCAAAATGTTAGCCCATATAGAATGGAATAGCCAATGAGAGTTATAGTTTAATCACAAAGCCTTTCTAATTTAAGTGATGAAAATTCCTTTAACAAGACAAATGATTGTTTGACTGCTGACTCTAGTTACTAAAGGTGTCTAGTACTTGATGCGAAATGGACTGCTAATGTTTCAAGATTTGCACTGCCTCTCAAAGGAATTTTCATAATACATAATTTGCAATAATCTCAAACTAGCTTAGGACAATAAATCTTAAAAATCCGTAGAATGATTTAGGCGTGTTTCTAATCTATTATCGTGATTGCGTATAAGTTCGCGTGACATAATTATGATTTCCAAAATAAATCAAGGTATCTCATCACACAGGAGATAACCCACCGGCTGTACTCAAATCAACAACCTACCATGAACCCACCATAATCAGAACAACTGGGCTACTAGCCAAACTTTCCAAGTCCGTGCTTACCAACTAGATATAAGAGCCTGCCTCGTACCACAAATGAATGACTGAAAGATTTAACATTGTAACTGCTCCGAGACTAGACATCACATCGCGATGATAATCGAGCATCTATAACCCTTCGTAATCCATCTGTAGCATCACAGATCGTCGACGCATAGAAAATACTGTTAGACTCCATTATCGGAGTCAATCGAAGGAATTTTGAAATGAAAGAAAACCCTCAATCGAGAGAGAAGAGAGAAGAGAGAAGAAAGATATTTTCTTATTATTATTTCATCTACCATGTTCTAGATATATTCGAAGGTATATATTCGTTTAGTGACTTACTTACATGTGGACTGGGCTGGGTACTATACAATTGGTTCCAAATAATAAAGAATTAAAAATGGTAATGCTACTAACTAATGGGCTTTGTAGAAGAAGAATTATGTAGCCTAACACCCCCCCTCAAGCTGGTAGGGGAAGCCAATTCAAGTTTTACAAGCAAATGGTAATGAAGAGGCCTTGCAAGAAACTTAGTTAAAATATAGCATGCTGATCCGCAGTAGAAATATGGAGGAGAGAAATCAAACCAGACTGCAAATAATCTCGAACAAAATGGCAGTCAATATCAATGTGCTTGGTCCTTTCATGGAAAACAGGGTTCTTGGCGATATTCAAAGCAATCTGGCTGTCACAGAAGACCTGAATAGGAGAGGAGAAGACCAAGCCCAGGTCACCAAATAAATGAACCAACCAAGAAACCTCAACTACAATTTTCCTCAAAGCTCTGTACTCAACTTCAGCAGAGGAAAGAGAAATACTAGGTTGCTTCTTGCATTTCCAAAAAATGGGACACCCACCAAAGCTAATGAAGAAACCAGTGATGGACTTGAGAGACTGGGTACATGCAGCCCAATCAGAGTCAGCATAGGCCACAAGAGAAGTATCAGAAGACCTTGATAAAAGAATACCCTGTCCAGGATCATTTAACAAGTACCTAAAAACATGGAGGGCAGCTAACATATGGGGAACCTGAGGAGCCTAAAGGAATTGGCTCAAATGCTGGACAGAAATTGCAATATCAGGTCGAGTGTGCTGCAGAAAATTTAATTTCCCCATAAGTCTTCTGTAGAGGCTGGCATCAGTAAGGGCTTGGCCCATATCAAGGGTGAGCTTGACAGAAGACTCAAGATGTGTGACCACTGGAGTGAAGTCATGACTATTGAATTCATTCAAGATGTCAGAGGCAAACTTGTGTTGACTAACTAAATACCCTTGAGAATTCTTGAGGACTTCAAGACCCAAAAAATAATGGAACGACCCTAGGTCCTTAATTTTGAACTGCGAATCCAAGAAAGATTTCAAACTGTCAAGCTCAGTCATATCATCCCCAGCAAGTAATATATCATCAACATAAACAGCAATGACAGTGAGAGAAGAAGGAGAAGACCCGGTGAAGAGTGACTAATCATTCTTACTAGAAATGTAGCCCCAAGAGAGCAGAGCTTCAGACAGTTTAGAAAATCACTGTCTGAAAGCCTGATTGAGGCCATAAAGAGACTTGAGAAGCTTGCAAATCAAAGGAGAAGAACCAGAAGCCATGGGGGCAGAAATCTGAAGACTACGTGGAAGTTTCATATAAACCTGTTCATGGAGATCACCATGAAGAAACGCATTATTCACATCAAGTTGATACACAGTCCAGTCCCTCTTGGCAGAAAGGGAAAGAAGGCACTTGATGGTGGTAAACTTGACAACAGGAGAAAAAGTCTCATTGTACTCAATTCCCTCCTTTTGAGTGTCACCTCTAATGACCAACCTGGCTTTGAATCTTTCAATGGAGCCATCAGACTTTTGTGTGATTTTATAAACCCATTTACATGGGATAGGCTTTTTGTGATGAGGAAGAGGAACAATTTTCCAGGTATGATTTGCATCTAGAGCCTTAAATTCCTATAGCATAACCTCTTGCCAAGCAGGATGAGATGCAACCTGCTGGTAAGAAAGAGGTTCTTGCAGATGCAGCTCAGTAGGAGAAACCTTGGAGATGTCAGAAACAGGTTTTGTAAGCGCTGAAGAACAAACATAATCCTTGAGGTAATGAGGAGTGTGGCATACCCAAGTGGACTTTCTAAGAGGAGTATAATGTTGCAAAGGAAGGGGTGTAGAAGAGTTAGATGAGGGGGTAGAAGAGATGGAGTTGAGAGAATCAGATGCAGAGGAAGAAGGATAAATAGAAGGAGAAGGAGGAGTAGAAAGTACTGAAGGAAAGATTGGAGGAGGAGGAGGTGTTGATGAGGAAGATATATTGTCCTAAAAAAAACATGATGGAAGGGTTGTGGAGGTGGAGAGGGAGAAGAATAAGGGAAGATGTGCTCATGAAACACAACATCTCTAGAATAGAAGATGGAATGGTTGGTGAGATTAAATAGTTTATATCCCTTTTTACCACAAGGATAGCCTAAAAATACACAGTTGATAGCTCTAGACTAAAATTTATCCCTGCTAGGCTTGAGGGTAGTAGCATAGCATAAGTAGCCAAATGATTTGAGGTTATCATAAGAAGGGGAGACACCATGAAGTCTTCGGAAAGGAGAGATGTTGCCTAGGACAGAAGAGGGCATCTTATTTATTATATAAGTTGCAGTCAACACACATTCACCCCAGTATTTAACATGAAGATGAGATTGGAAGAGCAGAGCTCTAGAGGTTTCCAAAAGATGTTTGTGTTTTCTTTCAACCACCCCATTCTGTTGTGGTGTGTGAGGAATAGTAGTTTGGTGAAGAATCCCATTTTCAGAGAAGATGGCTTTTGCTTCAGACTCCCACCCAGTTCAAAAGCATTATCAGCTCTGAATGTTTGAATAGAAGAATGGAAATGAGTTTGGACCATTTTGCTAAAAGCTTTAATGATTGTAAAGGCATTGCTTTTACATGATAATAAGTGGGTCCATGTTACTCTAGAGAAATCATCGACAATTGTGAGAAAATATCTAAAACCATTGTATCTTTTGGTATGATAAGGACCCCAGAGATCTAGGTGAACCAGTTGGAAAGGGGAAGTAGATTTGATATGACTTTCAGGAAAAGGAAGTCTTTGTTATCTAGCCTTAGGCCAAATAGAAAATGAGAAAGACTGTTTAGTGGGAATTATGTCAGATATAACTGAAATTTATTTCATCTTATGAAGAGGCATGTAACCTAATCTTTGATGCCAAACCAATTCCATTTTACTAACATTGATAGAAAAAGTACAAGAGGGACTGGGGAAGGGGATAACAGAATTGGAAACAGTACATATATTAGAAATATTACATGCATTACTAGATGGATTCGCAAAAACAAAAGATGAACATTCAGGCATGTCAGGGAGCAGAAAGTATAACCCATGAGAAGCTCTACCAATTTTCAGTAGCCTCTTCAGAGAATGGCCATGCAGAAAACAAGAATGACTGCTAAATAATGTTAAGCATTGTAATTGAGAAATAAGTTGATATATATAAATAAGATTGAATTGGAAAGAAGGAACTAACAGTACATTGTGCAAGATAATGCCTGTTCTAAGTTGTAATGACCAGTAGAGATTACTTTAACTTTATATCCATTTGGTATAGTTATTAAGTAAGGTTTAGGTAAAGGTTGTAAGTTGTGTAAGAATTGTTTATTAGAGGTCATATGATTAGTTTCACCTGAATTCAATATCCAAGGTATCTTTCCTAATTGAGAAGACAAACATTAAACTGCAGAATTAACTACAGGCAACTGATCTACAGGTAGGTGACACACACCTGCAAAGTTGGCATATGCAACATTGTTACCAGAAGTGGAAGGATGATTGCCAGTAGATATGTGAGCCTGCTGAAACAGAGACATGAGGTATTGATACTGCTTTTTGCTGAAACCATAAGTTGTGGGTTCATTTGGAGGTCCCACTTAAGCATTATTATCTTCCACTTGTGCACAAGAAGCATACCTTTTGTTCTTGGTGAACTTGAAGTCAGTGGGAAAACCATGAAGCCTATAACATTTGTCTATTGTGTGCCCAGGTTTATTGCAGTATTTGCAAGACACGGAAGAAGATTTCCTTGTTTGATCAAAGTTGATTCTTTGATTGAAAGGCTTTGCATTATGTTGGTGGTTCCCAGGAAGATTGGAATTAGATGAAGTAGCAGCAAATGAGGCTAAATCACCAGAGAAACCCAAATTTGGAGGCTGATTTTTGTTTTGGCTTTCATCGTGTTTAAGCAAAGAATATGCTTTGCTAATTGAATGAAGTGGAGACATAAGCATGATGCTACTCTTAATGGTGAAGTAGGACTCATTTAGCCCCCTTAGGAATTGAAAAATGTGTTGGTCTTCAATACATTTGGGTAATGCTCCACAAGATCATGTAGGACCAACATAAGCAGAGTTCAATTCATCCTATAAAGCCCTCATTCTGGTAAAATAAGTGGCAATATCAGAAGACCCTTGGGAGGTAGAACTGATTTCCCTCTAGATTTTAATGTATTTGGATCCATTGGATTGCCCAAACCTCTCATTTATGTCACTCCACACTTCTCTAGTAGTGTTGAGACACATCACACTCATTGCTATCTCCCTAGTCAATGAATTGGTGATCCAAGCCTTCACCATATCATTACATCGTTCCTAGAAGGGATAATAGGGAGAATTAGGTGAAGGTTGAGCTACTTTACCAGTCACTATTCCTAATTTGTTCTTGGTAGACAAGGAGGTAAGCATACTACTACGCCAATGTAAAAAACTAGTTCCATTGAATGGTATAGCAACCAATTGACTTCCAGGTCTATCGGAGGGATGGACATAGAAAGGGTGAGACGAGTCCAAAGTGAACTCGACAAAACCATCAGCAATAGATGAAGGAATCCCCATATTCAGACACAATGACAAACTTCTAGACTAATAAGTCGTAGGTAAAAGGAAATTACAGTAGAAGCCCTATTTTCACAAGCAGAACAAACCCTAATTTCACCTACGTTTTCACATGCAAATGAGAGAATAAGGTTTTTACCCTCCTTTTTTGCACACCTGAAGACGCTAAGGTCTTCTAATAGCAGGAACAGATGAAAGCTTCAAAAAGATTTCCCGATCGTTCTGACTGAAGAGTATTCGTTCTAAACAAAATCAGCGAACCAAGCTTGATGGTTACCATCAGACGATAGCTCTGAGTGAGACGGATTGACTGTAGTGCTCTGATACCATGTTAGACTCCATTATCGGAGTCAATCGAAGGAAATTTGAAATGAAAGAAAATCCTAAATCGGGAGAGAAGAGAGAAGAAAGATATTTTCTTATTATTATTTCATCTACCATGTTCTAGACATATCCGAAGGTATATAGTCATTTAGTGACTTACTTACATGTGGACTGGGCCGGGTACTATACAAACTGGGCCTGTAATGACCCGACTTGTCGTTTTAAAAATTTAAGCCCCGTCTGGTGGCATAAGGCCCTGAGAAGCTTCTTATTATATGTATTGACTTACGTGCGTGGTTGAATTCAGTTACCGGATGATTTGGAGTGATTTGGGACACGGAATTCAGTCCCCAAAATAAAAGCTTAAGTCTTAGATTTTTTACCGTAGTCGGAACAGTGTGAAAACGACTCCGAAATGGAATTTTGATGATGTCAATAGCTCCGTATGGTAATCATGGACTTAGGAGCGTGTCCAGAAAATTATTTGGAGGTCTGTAGAGGAATTTGGCTTGAAATAGTGAAAGATGAGTTTTTGAAAAGTTTGACCGGGGGGTTGACTTTTTTATATCGGGGCTGGAATCCGATTCTGGAAATTGGAATAGCTTCGTTATGTCAATTATGACTTGTGTGCAAAATTTGAAGTCATTCTAGATTGATTTGATGTGTTTCGGCATAAGATATAGAATTTCAAATTTCAAAGTTCATTAGGCTTGAATTAGGGTATGATTCGTGAATTTGATATTGTTTGATGTGATTTGAGGCCTAGAGCAGGTTCGTGTTATGTATTGGGACTGGTTGGTACGATTGGACGGGGTCCCGGGGACCTCGAGTTTGATTCAGGGTGGTTCCGGACCAAGTTTGGCTGTTTTGATACTGTTGGTTGCTGGTTCTGGTGTTTTTCTTCGCGTTCGCGAGGAGCCTCCCGCGTTCGCGAAGAAGGATTTTGCTGTTGGGACTTTGTTCTTCGCGTTCGCGAAGAAGTTCTCGCGTTCGCGAAGAAGGAACTTTTATTGTTTGTCGTCTTACTTTAGAGGCTCATATCTTGCAATCTATAAGGAACTTGAAGATGATCCAAAAATGAAAGTTGTAGACCTTTGTGTCTAGGTTTCAGAAAGGTAAACCATTTGTTATTTGGAGTTGCGTATGAAAAGTTATGGTGGATATACTATAGGCTGTTCGGAAAGAGTTTGGAAATCTCTGTTGCATAGGGCTGACTTTGGAAGCTTATATCTTGTAATCTTTAAGGAACTGGGAGATGAGTAACAAATAAAAGTTATATCCCTTGGAGTCTAGTTTTCAGAAAGTTAAACCATTCATCATTTGGAGTTTTGTACAAAAGGTTATGACCATTATACTAGAGGCTGTCTTAGAAGAGTTTAAAAATGACTTTTGAAGAATTTGTTCATCGCGAACGCGAAGAACAAACCTCTAGGCAGCAGAATAAAGTCCAAATTCGTGTCATTCTTCCATTTTTGGACCAAGGAAGCTCGGGTGAGGCGATATTTTGAGAGTTTTTCAAGAAAAACATTGGGGTAAGAATTTCTAACTTAATTTTGGTTAAATTACATGAATCTATTGTTGTTTTTATCACTAAATTAGTGAATTGGGTTGAAAAAATTAGAAAACCCTCTTAGTTTAAATTTAAGATTTGGAGGTCGATTTGTTATTGGAATTAGATAAAATTGGTATGGTTGAACTCGTATCGGAATGGGTGTTCGTATTTCATAACAATTATCTCGGGTTCCGAGAGGCGAGTCCCCGTTGACTTTTGTTGACTTTTTGGAATAAAATTTTAAGTCGACGTATTATTATCCGGAATTATTTCCGATGAATTTTAGTGAAGTTGTACAATTAATTTGAATAGATTTGAGCTATCCGGAGGTCAATTCAAGCAAGAAGGCTATTTTGGAATATATGCCTAACTTCAAAAAGGAAAGTGTTTTGCCTAACCTCGAGTGGGGAAATTACCCCTTAGGCATCGAGTCTTATGTGCCATTTGTGAAATGTGAAAAATCATGTACGGGAGGTGACGAGTACGTACTCGGGCTTATATGTGCAAATTTTATTGAGTGAGAGTCTTGGGCATATTGTGTAGTAAATTGGATAATTGTTGGCATTTATTTAGTCATATGTTTGCCATGCTTCAATTCGCATTTATTGAATTTGTTTTTATATGACAATTTGATGTGCATATTACGTGTATATTTATGTGAATTCTGTGAGTTTGATATTCGTGGGATTTAATTTCATTATGAATTTTTTCTCTGCAAATAATTAATTAAATGAACTTAAGAAAAGGTGTTAATATAACTATCTAAATTTGGATTAATGAAGGTATGCCCTATGTTGATTATTTTTCTATCTCTATTGATTGTTTTTGGGTGTTATATACATTGTGTGGAGCCTTGGGCTATTTGTTGTGAAATTAATTGATTTTGTTATATCTTTGGAATTTGGTTGTGGCCATTGGAAAAATTGTGATATGAATTGATTTTATTATATTGTCGTGTTAATTTCCCATGTAAATTGTTGTGTTGTGTGAGTTATTATTTTGGGGAGATAAGGGTGGCATTTCACCGTTGATATTATGTGGGTATAAGAGTGGCATTTCACTGTTGTTGTGTTTGTTGGAATATTGTCTGGGCGGAGCGATAAGGGTGATTATAGGAGCGATAAGGGTAGCAATAGGAGCGATAGGGGTGGCTAAGGAGTGATAAGGGTGGAAATAGGAGCGATAAGGGTGACTATTGTCAGGGACGATATGTGATGATGTGGGGTTGTGGTGTTGATAATTTTCATGTGATGTTGTGATTTTTTTGTGTTTATTTTTATAACTTGTGCAACTTGTCTTGTTGTTGGTAAATTGATAACAATCTGATTTATGTTGAAATTGAGAGTCTGTGGCTATTGCCAGGCAGATTATAAAATAAAATGTGGGCACGAGGTGCCGTGAGTAAATAATGAGAATATTTGGCACGTGAATTGTCCGTGCAGTTGTGATATGAAATGTAGGCACGGGATATTGTGATGAAATGATAATGATAATTGGCACGTGAATTGTCCGTGCAGTTGTGATATAAAATGAGGGCACGAGGTGCCGGAGAAATATGATGATTTAATTATGGGCACGAGGTGCCGTGGAAATATGAAAATGGGCTGAGACCCATATTTACAAAAAAATATGAAAATGGGCTGAGACCCGTATTTTTATGATTTTGAAATGAGGTGTCACATGGTGACTTTTTATTTGAAATAATTATATTCAAAATATTTATTTGGAAGGATTTTTACTTAGAAAGTATTATAGGAAAGAATTGTATTGGAAAGATATTTATTTGAGGAAATTATATTTGAAAAGATTTATTGAAAGAATTATATTTGAAAAATAATTATTTTGAGAAAATTATATTTGAAAGATAATTATTTGGAAGAATTATATGTGAAAGATATTTATTTGAAGGACTTGATTTAATTGGGTGTAATTGTACTTATTAATTGTTGAGCGATATTAATAGTATTCTTATTGTCTGTTGTGCATATCACTGGTTGTTTCATGTTGCCCTATTGTTATTTGTTTCCTATTATTTTGTATATTATATTGCACATGTTATTAGACTAGTGAGTGTCTTGACTGTACCTCATCTCTACTCCATTGAAGTTAGTCTTGATACTTCCTGGGTACCGACCGTGGCATACTCATACTACACTTCTGCATATTTTTGTGCAGAGCCAGGTATTGAAGATAACGGACTTGAGCAGAGTTAAAGCGGGATCGTAATGATTCAAGGTAGAGCTGCTTGGTCACCACAGTCCCTTGGAATCTTTTCATTTCATTGTACTGTTAACTTGTAATCAAATATTATTGTATATTCGGTGCTCGTGATCATTCTATGTATTCAGTTAGAGTTCGTGACTTAGTACTACCAGTCTTGGGAGGTTGTATATTGTAATTATTTTCGTTGTTAGTTTTTTAAAAAAATGGCTTAAAAAATGTAATGGAAATTGGCTTACCTAGTCTTAGAGACTAGGTGCCATCACGACTCCTGTGGTGGGATTTTGGGTCGTAATAGGGCCCAAATAATAAAGAATCAAAAATGGTAATGCTACTAACTAATGAGCTTTGTAGCAGAAGAATTATGCAGCCCAACAAATACTGAGTGCGCAACACCGCATATGAACGAATAGGAAGAATCAAAATCGTAGGTTTCCAGTTGAAACAAGGTCGCACGACAAGGAAAGAAAGAAGGAAAATTTTCCTAAATGCCCTGTAGCCTCTCGAAGATAGGTATGGACGTCATCATACCGATCCGTAAGACTCTACTAGACACTTGCTCATGACTCGTAGAACCTACGAATCTAGTGCTTTGATACCAACTTGTACACGTACGCGTACGCGTGCATGATTTTGGCACAATAAACACAACAGATATACACACACGTGATCCGTTTCGAAGATACATCCATAACGCCATAATTAAAAGCGTTAAAAGGTAAGACACGCATAGGTTCTTAAAATACGTAATTAACAATTAAGCCAGGTATGATTAAAAGCGACCGTACTAAAATTACAAAATCCGAGAGTGCCTAACACCTGCTCCCGGGTTAACAGAATTCCTTCCCTGGTCTTTTGGTTTCGTGGACTTAAACAGAGTCAATTTCCTTGATTTGGGATTTTAAAAATAAGCCGGTGACTTGGGATACCATAACAATTATTCCAAGTGGCGACTCTAATTAAATAAATAATCTCATTTCGAATAATGTCACTTTAATTGAAAAAACTCCTTATCTTCATAAAAAAAAAGATAAAAAAGGAGGTGTGACATATAGTACCAAAGTGTTATGAATATATTATATTATGGATGTTCATTTAGTACTCCGTTGTAAATAAGC